>JAQFYC010002726.1:0-24014 GCA_034694165.1 Tomocerus mixtus | reverse complement strand
AACAGAGGAAATGGTGGTGAACAAAGGAACGGTGGAAATGATGGAAGAGTCGAATATCGTTGGTCTAACAGACAAAGAGATGCTTTTGATGACGGACTAAGAGGAGACCGATCTGAAGATGGACGAGGTGGACGGGGAAGTGGACGAGGAGTTAACGATGAAAATGATATCTCAGATGAAAGACGCTCAAATGAAGATGATGAATATGACGAGGGAGATAATGGTCGCGGTGGTCGTAATAATGGACGTGATAGGGACAATGGGCGTAATAGTGGGCGTGATGGTCGTAACAACGGACGTGATGGACGCGGCCGAGGTCGTGGTCGCAACAATGGTCGTGATCGTGATGTTGAAATCTTGGATCAGGGTCTCCGAGGCCAACAAAATGTTTGGGGTGGTTTGGGGTTGGGGTTAGCAGGTTTAGATGCCGGACTTAACTTGGGAAACAATTGGGGATGGGGTCAATCAGGCTCCAACAAACTGTCCAATGGACAACGGGGTGATAACGATGGTGGCAGAGATGGTTCCAGGGCTGGGGGTAGACAACAAAATTATGACGACCAAAGAAAGTCTGATGATCAACTCAGAGCGTGGGAACGCTACGCCAAAAAATTGCGGACTGACTCCGTAAAGACTTTAAAACTGTGGAGACAAGGGGACGTAAATGCCATTAATAAATTGGGCTGGCAAAATGGATTTGCAGTGAGTGCTTTGTAGAATATTGACAATCCCTTTTCAAAAATCAACCAGAATACAGATTTCCCGATAATCTAAAATGCATTTGTGTAAATTTGACTCTATAGGCCAGCTACCAAAACAGACTGGAAGCACTTTCAAAACCGGACAATGCAGCCCCAGCTCTTGTCCAACATGGGGTACGTGTTCTTGTGGGATGATATTAAAATTACTTTAGGATTATCAAATTAAAGTTATCTTATCTCTCTAGATTAAACTATTACCTCTATACACATGTAAATTCGTTTATAACTGTTTTAAATGTGTTTTGTTCAATTATTAAATATAAACCTTCCTATTCTTGTTAGTTAACTAAACCAAAGTCTTGTAAAACGAATCAAGTTCTTCATGATACGTATGTACCATGTGATACAAATTGTGATATGTATAAGAATTACTGTTAAATGTACCTATTATGCTACTTAAACGCATACTTGAGAAATAAATGTTACTATAAATGAAATTTTGTTGTATCTCATGCATACAGGTAACATCTTTCTTTCACACACCCACAATAGCGAGTTTTTCGTCAAAATCTATAGTAGATATTAATATTCAAGTTAATTTTTATAGTTGCAATTAATTTTCTAATGGAATTTTGTTCCAGAAAAATTCATTAATATTTGACATTTGCGATTATGCGGTTAAATACACCTTAAATGTCAAGTCTATATTTAATTACTAAATAGTTTAATGCTAATGATTTTCATTAATACATAGGTGTTCTCAAAGTATTGCGAGCAGTATTATCAATCCCTTTTAGTCGCTTAGAATACCAAAACAATAAACCTTGTGGGATCATTAAAACAGTAATTAAAAATAAAAAGCTTTCAGTAAATACACCCTCGTCTCCCTTTCGCCAATAAATGAAGCTATTAATTTAAGTACAGAAAAGGATCTTCATTTTTATTAGAGATTCCTATACTTAGGGGCACACGCAGTAGGTTGGTACACCCATTCAATAAAAAATTTAGGAGTTATTCACGGTAGGACCCTTTAATCCCATTCTTTAAGCTAAAATACGTATTTGCATGCATACTAATGAGAAAAGGATCTAAATCTACTCTGCGGTAAAAATTCAGAGTTGTATAATCAATTTTAATTACAAATCCCATAAACCCATGCAAAACAAATATTAAAATCGCTGAAAAGGATTTAAATTCCAAATGAGTAGGTAATTAATTCGAAATACAAGAGCATCTATTGATTACATATATAAAATTTTAGTCTGTCTTGGTTTTAGTTCTGTTCTGCTTCTTTGGTATTAAAAATTCTCCAAATTACATCTCTTATTTATGTACTGTACTAGATTAGAGACTATACTTCCTCATTAATTATATGATAATACTAAAATCTCAAGCAAATGGAAAGAGAGAGTTAAAAAAGAAGAACGCATTTTAATTGTCTATTTACAGATATGTATGCAGATAGGATATACCTACTTGCTCACTAACTAAACCCATCCAAGCAAATCGCGTAACTGAGGTAGTCGTGGTATAGTCAATGTTTACTACTCGTTCATATTATATGAAAGACAAATGTTCTACATAAAGTAAGTATATGCCTATTTAAAATTACATTGTAGGATACCATAAAGCGAGATAAGTTACCATTTGCATAAAGATCCAAACCAAAAGCTAAAAAAATGGACCAATTTTCTTGTAATCATAATTGCATGGTATATTAAGGAATTTTACATGATAAAGCCCTTGTTCATGTCGTGTAGAAGCAAATACAAGAATGCTACTGTAGCTATTTTTAGATTCGACCTTAAATGGGACTATTTGTAATTTGTAATATGAACTACTGAAACGGCAACATAATATGTACTCTAGCTACACACTGCATTCGTGTGTAGGTATTGGTATGCAACGGCAAAATCTGTGTAGGTTCTAGGTTCTAGTTCCGATAATAATGCAAGATATGCTTTTAAGCAAAAGCGTACAAAAAAGCTTACTAAGCAATAAGCTAGCAGAAAAGAGTTTTGCTTCGCTTTTATCATAAATAATAGAGAAAACTGAAGTTTTCCATTAGTTACCACATTATAAGGAGCATTAGGTTAAACTTGCTGTTCTAATGTAGCCATTCTACTTCATACTGTAGTTAGTACACATCTCCATGAAAGGGTTGGACATTTTATAGCTCTATTGGGAATAATGCGGCGGAGAGTTAACTTTACACTTGAACTGCTACGATGCACTTGAATTATTTTAGTACGCAACGAACATTAAGCAACCCATAAAGGCCCGCCCGATTGAAGGTCCTTCAACACTGGACAAAATAAATTTTTTATTAAGCAATTCACATTTATCTGAAGTGTCCGAAGTTTTAAATTCTTCAATTCCCGTTTTTCTGCCTTTTGGCAACTGAAAGTTCTGAAACGAAAAAATCTTTTTCATAATTGAACACTCTAGCTTTTGCTACAATATGATTCAGTATTAGTGGTTGAAGATCAAAATGGAAATTTTAAATTTTAAATTTTAGTCATGAAGACTGAATAGACTGATTTGACATGTCGTGTGATATATTTTTGCTACATTAAAATCCGTAAATATTAATTTACAGGACGAAATTATAATTTTTGTCAAACGATACATTTGGCTTTTGGCTTGCCAAATTATCCATTTAGTTTTTGCAAACGGCCCTTTGCCAAACTTTAATAAAAATTAGGCACAGAACAGACAGACATATCAGATCACCGAAAGAAACCCAATGAAAAATTAACTACCTAATGTAATGCATTCCATAAGCCCGTCGGAAAAAGTAATAGCAGATAAGCAACATCACCAGCTTAAGCCACACTGTTAAATTATGCACCAGAAATATATGCATGCCCAAAATGTGAGATTTATATTAGAGGTAAATGAATATTTTAGTGGGATACATTTCCAAAGGTATTTGAAGTCGCAGCTGCAGAAGATTCACTGCCTATGGATAAATAAATAGTTTACTTTGGAAGTTTGAAAGTCAATGTTTTGCTTTTAGGCTATGCAACTTGTGCATACAAACTTATACAAGGAATTCAAAGTAAAGTATGTAACCAGCAGAAATTCTCTAAAGATATCTGTATTGATTCTTTTTAAAGTTATCATATAAATAAGTATTATCAATATTAAACACCGGGGTTTTATTAAGATGTTTATGGTGTGCATTACGGTTGTTTAACAAAAAGAGTTTTTCAAGAGCTATGTGCATCAATTGGCAGAAGAATGGCTAATACCAGATACGTTCATCCCGTTTTTTAAGTAGATATGTATATGAAACCGAAAAGGAAGTGCACTACACCATGAAATGTAAAGAAAGTGAAATTAGTGTCTGTCATATCTTCATGACATTAAAGTGGAGTATCCACATCCGGGTAAAACAAATTAGTTAGTAACAGTAACTGTAGCACTTTGTTTTGATATTTTGCTATAGTTCACATACATACCATTTACCATTCTAAATCTTGTGCTAATGGTTGTACTTCAACCTTTACAAGTTTTACAAGTAAATAAATTCTAAATGCATTCACAAAAAGCACACTTAAGTTAGTGACTATGTTATCGTATGCCTAACTAACTGGCGATGCATTATGTCGACCTAGACTCTTATCCACTGTTCTGATGCTGTAATCCAAGAAATACCAGCCCAAAAGTACAAGAGAGAGAAATGAAGACAGAATAAGTAGCAAATATACTTAAAGAACTGCCAATTGAATGACCAATCATCCTTGCCGTTGGAGAGGAGTGATTTACCAATTTTTAGAACAGCTTTCGCTTACAGTCAGGGGTTGGACTGCCGGACATACAGGGTTCAAGTAGAAAATGCATTTGTGAATGTAATTTGCACACTACAGGAACGTATGTGAAAATCTTTCTGTATTGGGCGAACGTAATGACACAATTTAAAATATTTTAAAATTTTAGTAGTCATTGACTCATATTTTAACCCAAATCTGTACGCATTTTCTATTCTTTACAATAAAGAGGATGCTTTGAGATTATTTTAAGAAATATCATTTATATAAGTGAATAATTAAAAGTTTAACGCTATGCTGAATGAGTATTAAAAAAGAAATTATGTTTAAACGATAGAACTGTATAGATACAATGATACAAATGCCCTTTGAAGTCTGTGCATGCATATCCGAGTTTTCTTTGCCGGAGACTAAAATGGCTTACTATTAGTTTCTATCCCTCTGTATCTCAGATTGGACGAAAGATAGTAAATGTTTGTTTTAAGTTATTTTATTTGGACTTCCATTTTAAAGTGTGATATTAAGAATATAACCTTGTCCATGTAAACTACTCCAGACTTAGACCGCATGTACAATATAGAGCAAAAGTCAAGAAAACTTTATATATTATCCTAAGAATCAAATACATTGTCTGTAAGAGACAGAGATACGTATTTTTATCTATGTCGTAGTCATCCATTTAAAGTCAAGGATTTACCCCCTACTACTTGATACTATTTGCATATCTAAACATTCCCGACCACATCCCAACCGCAACCGCATTACACATTTTTGAGAAAATAAAGTTTCTACAGATATGTACATGGAAAGCCAAAAAAAATCATTTCATAGGTAGGGTAGTTGCTGTTATAATAAAATACGGCATGCGGTACCTTAACCTAGGTAGGGGCATATGCTATACTACAAAAAGACAGAAAACAGTTGGAAAGTACGACATGTCATGTCACTCCATGTCCTTGCATGCCAAACTGTAATCTTACCAAAAGTTTTCTATCTGAATGTCAACTGGCTAGGTTTTTTGTATAATAATAATGATATTACGGGAAATGCAATGGAACAGATAGAATGCAAACGTTAGGAAGGGCACTGACATACTTAATGTTTACTATCTACCTGAATCAGAGTCAAAACTTTGTAGTTGACACTGCAAAGAATTGCACACCAAAAGTAGTAATCTAGAGGTGTAGTTCTATTGCATATGCCAAGGGCATATATTATCGAGAGGGACTTCGGTTACCTTCCTAAGGATATTTTGTGACTTCTTATATTTTCTTTTTCAATAAAAACTACGCAGGCAACTCAATGAAACTCCCGGCAATGTTGTAAATAAGAAAATACAATAAAAAATAAAATATAAAAAATCTGTTCATTAAATATTGTTATACAGATGGACAAACAGACGGGGTTGCCCTAAAAATAATTTTGTTACTTAATACATGTTAGTCATATAATTTGGCGTTTTTTATTGAAATGCTGAAACAGCGACCTAAGTACTATGACAAATAAGACAGCATAATCCGCAAAAATATTCTTTAATGTCCGTGAGGGTGGACTTTTTTTGTGATTACTGTAATTCTCATTATAAAATAAATTGACCAAGGCAATGATTGTATGGTACTACTAACCGGATTGTATTATGCACCGTGGACATGTAAGGTACCTACAGCTAAATGATTCCATCCAACTATTTACAAGAGCCAGAAGCCAGAAGTTAGATTTGGAAGAGCATACGTATGTACTTGGTTTGGTAGAAATATGTTACATAACTGTAGAAAAGTAACGTTAGTACACAAAGAATGAAGAGAAGCCAAACTAGTAACTAAACTAAACTAAGGAACAGGGCCAAGCTTTGAAGGAGGAAATAAATCCCGACGGAATTGAAAAGGGCGAAGAAGCCATTCTGGAAAAATGCTGCCGTTATGTTATCGTTGTCCAGGAGTTGACTATGAGTTGACTCGACTTGCCCTAAACTTGGCAGGCCTTTCCTCCTATTACCATTACTTGTTACTCTTAGTACTCCACTATCATGTCATAAAAAATAATAAAAGGTCCCACAGAGAAAAATCAATTTCGGAAACAACTATCATCCTATACTACGTTACAATGTTATGTACTAGTACTGCACGTAAATTTCATACGAAAGCATCTTTTGATATAATGTTACCTATATATTATTAACACTGAACTTTCTAAGGAACCCAAGCATCCATATAAACGCAAGAAGATATAATAAATATACTCTAGTGTTATGTTAAAACCTCCTCATCACGGCAAAGATACCCTAGTAATCTTGCTACTATTTACTCTCTTTGGGTGTACAGGGTCAGTTCCTGGAAAGGTTTAGTAAATTACTCACTTTCACCTAACCCTTTTGCTCTTCCCGTATTTTCCACCTTAGAGTTTTTTTTGTCGATTGAGAAGTATCCTGAATATCAATTTATTTCTGCGCCAAATATTGGCAAAAAAGAAATTGAAATCTCTTATATAACCTATAACAGGTAATGAATTCCAAAGTTTATACCTTTTTGTCACAAAATTGTGCCTCTGACAATGCAAATATCAGTTACAATTTACAAATTAATTCATAATGAATTAGTGCAATAATAATTATCAGATTTTTTGAATTTCTGGTGCATAAAACTTGTAAGTACTTATTTATAGGTAGGAACAGAGGGAAATAATAGAAAGCAATATGTATACAGTCCCTTGAAACTTTCCTCGCCCTTCCTATATAGTTATAAAAATTTGACACATAAACTCTCAGACACATATTATCTGTAATTATTTCTTAATTCTATATAAACGGATATCCTAATGGTATCAGTGCCTATAGATACCAGTCTTGGTTTATACTTGGAACATTTACTATAACTCAGTCTAGTAGAGAAAGACTTACAATAAATACGAACGGATATGGTATTTACACAATGGACTATAGAAATTATATAGTTCTATCTAACCCTTTTCGTTGTGCATACCTACATACATACCAGACACTTATTTTGATCTGTGAAGTGCGGTTTAGCTGTTTGGTGATGGAGGAACGAGAAATATATAGTCTTTGCAAACATAATACCCACAGGAACTAAATATCTTAACCCTGGCTACAAATATGTTTCAGGAAATTATGGTCTTATCCTCCTCCTTGCTCTAATCTTTTTCTATGCTGCAGAAAAATTGAATTTGTGTGGAGAAAGTATGTCAGCCAAGACACTAAAAGAAAAAATTCAAGTTCGCAGTAGTAATATATGTAGAAGGATAATAGTACTATACTCCTATAGACATCTAGATATCATGGGATGCCACAAAATGAAGGCATATCTTTTAGGTACCTATATAGTACTGTAATATATTTCATGTAGGATATCCTCTCTTGACAAAGAAATGAAATTAAACAGTATAATACACAGAGATTATAGATAGAGAAGCTTAGTCTCGCTCTTGCTCTTACTACAGAGCATATGAGACTGACTCAGTTGGATTTGGATTGAAGTTGTAAAGTTTTTATCCTTAGGTTAAGGAATAGGTTAGTTGTAAATACATGGTGGTTCTAGTTGAAGAATGAAGTCGCGAAAGTATAAAGTGAACTTGAAGGAAATCTTCTATTCAGCTAAAGTCATTACTTTTACAGCTATTCGCTCAACTGGATGAAATAATGAGTTAGGAAATGAAGGTCAATCAGATTACCGCAACGTTTAATCAACTGTTCTAAAGGAATCCCTATGTTTAGCAATTAAAATTAGCTTTTGCTTTATCTAGAATACAATATATATCATATTATATGCAAGAACCTCGACAGGATAATGCAACTATTCAGAAAATTTCTGACATTAATGCAAAATTGCGAAATACATACTACGGGTACCTTTACAAATTTATATAGGTAAAGGATTAACAGGATTACAACATTAGGGGAACATAAATACAAACTGCAGGTACCTCACTACGAATATTTAGGAAACTATCCTTTGACGAGGTAGAACGGTGTAATTAATTTATACATTTGCAGTCTCAATACAGTGCTCGTCCTTTTTTGGCATTGCCTGGCCCTATTTATGATCTATTTACTATGGCCAAAAATTGCATTCCAGTCTCACATAGGTATATTCCATTCCAGAAAGACGATTTTTGCAACGGGGGCATTCGATTACTGTTTTGGGCCCCTATTTTCAGCCTCAGGGTTCGTAAAGAAACTGGGATGCTACAAAAAATTGCAAAAATTCCGTCTAAATGAGAATTTGGTAATGTTTCCAACTTGACTGTAGCTTGAGCTGTTCTATATTTATTTAGCTAATTTGATTTCACTGTAAATTCTAATGTCTCTTCTCGTACTTGATTTATGAGCCAGTAATTTTAATCATTGTTTATCTTTAAAATTCACATCCATTCTCCTAGCAATTGACAATCAATGATTCAATACTCGTAAATATATTTACTTGATTTTGTGTGTGGGAGAGTGTATGTACTATGTATAATACTGGAATAAGGTTAAAGAATCTGATGCTTAGCTTTTCATGTCCTGCTGCAAATGCAAACTGTAGAATTAGAATATAATTCATTCTGCCCCAAGTCCAAGAATAAAGTAGATTACTTACAGTTCAGAGACAGGTAAGTAGGATAAATCCCCGAACAATACCATAAGAACAAGAAAAGCCAAATACAAATGCAGTTACCTATACCTTAGTTTTAGTTTACTTGCACAACATAATAATACTTTGTCTTCCGTAGCGAATATCCTACCGTTAGGCTACCGACAGATGCACTTTTCTTTATATTCGGCCATAACCATCAATTTTATAGCGCTACAGTCAATCTGTTGTTGCTTACACAAAATCGACATAAAACCAAAACATTATATACACCGTATGATACGATCTCCTATTTATTCCTTTTCGAAAAACAATATTATACAAAATATCGTATTTTCTCTAATAAGGGCCTAAATTACGGATAGAGCTTCTAATTCAAATTATTGCATAATGAAACAGGGGTTTTATTTTGGCAATTTATTTTTGCATGGATTTATTATTAAACAGTTAACAAGTTTAAGGTGTAGTATTTTGTATAAACTATTTATTGCACTTAATTAATATTAAAAAATTAAAATTTTGATATACAAATCAATACAAATCGGTGCAGTATGTTTGTATACTAGATAATTTGCTTTAAAATCTTCCGACAAGATATTTCACCAGAAACCCGGGGTTGGTAATAGAGAAAATACGATAAGAGTAAAAGTAGCTTAGGTAGGCCGCTTTGCCTTATATTGTACACTTTGATTTAGCATGCCTAGCTGGATTTCTTGGGCTAAGGCAGTGTGTCGAGTTGAATCGAATTGGATGGCCCATTTTATTCGATAGTGCCCTTCAGCTCTCTAATACAAAACAAACGGAGGGCGAGAAATCCCCTTGAGAGTTTTAAAACGACAGGACGAAGATAAAAATCTATGCAATTTGTACATAAACCTGAAGTATACATGCACGAAAACTTAAATAGTAAACAAAGTATGCATAGCATTCTAAATTTTACAGTGCCCGGCCCACAAAGCAGCTGCCTCGATATCAGATGTAGTAGCTCCAGTTATAGTCTACAGTTAAATCAAGGTATCAGGTATAAAATGCAAGAATCAGGAATTTTACAAAAGAAAACGATACGATATGTGATATAATAAATATTTCATTGTTTCACCCAAATACAGTTTGATTTGGCCTTTCTGGACAAGCAAAAAATATGTTGCATCCAGCAAGGGGACAATAGAGTATAAAGAAATACGGCAAAAATATAAAATAATTTGTTTGCTTAAAACGCTAAAAATGTTACAGGAGTTTCTGCTCTTGAATCAATCTTGTATAGTATTTGGGGTAATTATTTGTATATCCCAAGCCTCAAGTAATCATGCATTTTCTGCAAAAGAAAAAGTTCTACATTTTTATTTTAATCAGCCATAAACAGTATACTTTCCATTAATTAGTGTCATATTTAGTTTAGTACTTCTCATTTACCGTAAATTAAAATTGAGCCTAATGTACAGCACAAAACTTATATTTCCAATTTATTATAATTACATAACTATTAATATCAGATTGTGAGTTCGAGGTTTTCTATAGTATCCTTTGCAAGTACCTTTCATACCTAATGTAATTGTAGGGTTAGAATGCAGTGATATTTGCGAATCAATATTTGCAGATTGTTTTCCCAGCTCCTTATAATGTGAATTTAAACATATTGTCATCAGAAATAAGGGCGAATGGACGAATTACCTGATTTAAGTAATTAGAAATCTAGATGGCATATTACAATTCTGATGAAATATTGATTTTTTAATAAGCAAGCCAGCGCTACCAATTTTTAAGACGCTATAAATACAGCCTAACATTAAAAAGTTCCGAAAACAAAGGAGGAATGTCGATATCATTGAATATTTGTATTGTATTTGTCTTCCCAAACTACTTTTTAGTATACAAAGTGGGGATTTCTTTATTTTAAAGCTACATACTACACACCAAATGCTTTCTTCGGAGTACACCATAGTGGAAAGTCCAACTGGTCTAATCTTGTCTGGTCTGGTCTGGCCATATAAGCTGAGTCATAATGTACAATGATCATCAAAAGCGTCATGAACTCTTTCATTGCAAAACACAATCACAATAAAAAGTTAGAGGCTACATAATTGTTAGTAGCCAAGTGAAATAGCTTCGTAAAACTATATACGAATAGAGATAGAGATAATTTTAAGCTACTTTTAAGGCCTACTTACCTCCCACTTCACTCCACAGCTGTTTCAGCACTCTAACCTTAGCAAAATCAAGAACAAACAATATTTAGCACATTTTTCTTCAGATACCTTATAGGTACACCTTTAGTACTGTACTTTGTAGGTACTTATACCTCAATCTATGTTGTAAGTACACATAACCTTTGTTCCTTGATATAACTCCATAAGAATCTTTCCTAACCTTTCATGTGCCTATACACTTAAGTGGATATAGGTAATAGGTGCACATAGTACTTCAGAATAGAGAGGAAGTTCAAAATGGAACAGAGTAGACAATTTCCGGATTTCACTGTTCCATAGTTCCATCCTCTTCAGAGCATTTGCTCTTCTTCCGTCGGTGTCTTTAGGTACTTTAGTACTTTAAAATGTTCTCGTCTCAACTTCACTCTCTAAAGTATTTCGATAAAATAAATGGGCATTATTTTCTTTCCAAGCGTCTTTATATTTCAGTACAGGGATATTTTTAGCTTATCCGATTCAGATACGCTACTTTGCTTACTTATTTAAGTACTGACACTAATAATAATATAATATAAGGCAGAATGGAACAGGATACCGAGAAATACACTATAATTTCGATTTCTCTGGATATACAGTAAGTTTCATAATAAAAGGATCAGTTTCCTTAATCAACTTTCATCTTAATGCACATATGCTAAAGCTAGTGAGAAAAAACTTATGGAACTGAAGAGAAAATATTCATAATACAAATAGTGTTTCTATGTAAAAAGAGAAATCAAGTTATTCCATATTTACTTGACAAACTCAATAGTACCTGCAGCGCTTCTAGTAAATATGCAATTATTTGCTTTCCCTTTTTACATGGAAAGGCTATTTAAAACTTTCACAAATACTTAAATTTGGATTCACAACATTTTGAAATGTATACTGTATACTTCTACATAGTAAAAAATGAAAATATTTGCTTTCTCTTTTTATATTGAAACTCTATTTAAAACTTTCACAAATGATTTCACCTTTAATTGAAGATTTATTGACACTACACTGCAAGAATTACAAAAAACGTTCATTACTGAGTTATCAGGCATTATTTGTAAATTTATATTGTTGCTCAAAATTTAACATCCTGGAGTGAAAGCATAATGAAAGGCTTATTGTGAGCCTCGCTGTAGATTTATATTCTGTTACAGCAACAGTAGGATAGGACGTTATGGATAGAAAACTAATTGCATGCTGCTAGGATTACAGAAACAACTTTAAATGTTAAGCAGGAAAATTCCCCCGACTAAAATTTGATTTTGATTCATTGCGAGAAGGCGCTTTGTTGGAATGGGATATTGGGTGTATGCATGTAAGTAAACGAGAGCGAAAGAGAGGGAGAAATTGAGTGAGTGAAGTGGGTAGAATTCGGATTGCATTAGATCCCCGGCTTACCCACTATTTGACTAGAAACAAGTTACAAGGTAAAAAGGTAAGGAAAAGAGGAACTCGGTTAAATTGGCAGGGAAAGCGATGCCTTGCGTTAGAAATTCTGTTTTGCTGGACTTGGACTTTAGTCTGTAGTGTAGAAGTACTAGAAGAGAAGAGCCATATGATTTGGCTTCATTTAACTCAGCTTGACTGATCTGAATTCTTGACATGACACTGTGTCTCATTTATCATGCCCTTTTCACCGCCCGTTTCTCACAAAACTTATTTGAGGTTTAAGTGCTTTGAGCCAGCTATACGAAAGCACAGAAAAAAACTATTGAGATGGGGTAGGTTCAGGTACACGCAAATACTAACATTCATTATAACCACATACTATTGATGCTGTACATGTCAACGGCAAATACAACTGCCGGGCTTGCAATGTCACCTGCATTGTTTTTTTGTCAAGAAAATCAAATCATTGACCTTTTTTGTCAAGAAAATCAAATCATTGACCTTTTTTGTCAAGAAAATCAAATCATTGGCCTTTTTTGTCAAGAAAATCAAATCATTGGCCTTTTTTGTCAAGAAAATCAAATCATTGATTAAGATATTTTCCCCACTAGCCCTGAATTTGCATCTACGTTACTATTTTGACAATTTTACTTAAAAATTTCAGAAAATTGTCATCAGTGTTAAAGTTAGTTAATTTAAAACAGTTTTTCGTTATTATTACATTATATTCTTTTGCTTTATACGTATTTTAAGTATAGAATGCCTTTATCACTTTGGGGGATGGAGGAAATCCTTAAATTTTCTTCTTAATTTGACAGTTTTTCATGGTATAAATAATTTTTAAGATACTGTCAATGCCATTGGCATTTTCTTTTCTTTTTCTGATGCATTAATGCCAAACAAAATTTAAAACCATCAAAATATCTATTTCTTTGTGAAAAGTAATGTTATAATTTTTCTTTGCAAGCCTGGTGACATTTTATACCGTGGACATCATCTTATATCCTCCTCATTATGAATCTACATAGTGAATTTCTAATGTGATACGCTTCCATGAAGTCTTTGAGTTTGGCTTGGCTTGCCTAGCTGTTCGTCGTGTGTGTCGTGTGTAGAAATATGTAACTGCAGTTTAACATTGCTCGCCTTATTCTTGTTTTCAGATATACCAGACACTTCTATATAAGCAGGTAAGCTTACTTTAAGTATAGGAGTGTAGTTAGTAATGGTTAGTTAGTGTAACTAGAGTTAGCCACAAGAGTATACTAAAGATAACTTTTTCATAGATTGCCTCTGAGTGACTCCTTCACTTACTTTACCTACTCTTCCCTAAATAGTTTCAAGTCTCAACACTCAACTTTTATTTTGCTCCTTCCTTTCCTTTAAACTTTCTCGAGTTACACTTTCACCGTTTGACTTTCTACCTCCAGCACCAACTACCAACTACCTTCCTTCCACTTTCCTACTTCCCAAACGATAATTTATAGATGGATGAGTCTTCATTCACTTTAAGAGTGGAGGTGGCTTGGCTAAATGAAATAGTTCAAGGCAATGTCAAGCCTAGTTTAGCCGCAATTTTTTCATAACATTTTTTCATAGTATTACCTACTTAAAATAGTTTTCCTTTCACACTTACCTATGCGGAATGTAAAGGAATTTGATGTTAAAGGATTACACTGAGTAATAGTGTTTGCAAACTTATCCAATGTGCATAATGTGTCTAGATAATTTGCAACTACGACATCCGGGGACAGTTTAGGAGTTATAAGTGGTTGTAATTTGTGCCTACGAAGAGTAAATAAAATTGGCACTCAAATTGAAAGTACTTGTGAAAGTTTTATATGACGTTTCTATGTTAAAAGGGAGAGCAAAAATAATTACATGTTGCAGTTCAACAGACACATTACCTTACAGTAATTTCCATTAGTAATTCCAAAGTAAATTATGCAATGTACATTTATTTAAATTGCTAGTTTCAATTTAAAAGTAAAGCTACGATGCGTGAGGAATGTAACTTAAAATACGAAAAGTTGTTCAGGGTAATGCGCTTAATGCTTAAAAATTTAAGCAAGTTGAGGATAAGTACTTATATAGTTTATCTGCCAAACATTTGTAACATTTAACACTTACTTGTGCTGAAGATTTAGCATTTATGCATTGTATTATACTAGAATATACTAAACTGCTTAAATATAAGTACTTATACCTGTACGTGGATTTGCAGATTACTATAATTATTGTGCCTGAGCATATACAGATATATAATTGTCCAGCTGTAAGCTGAGACTTGTTTAATTCACCCCTTTTGCTCACAGTGCCAGAGCGTCATTAATTAACATGGTGTCACATTGAGTACAGTATGTGATTCATAAATATATATTATTTTGCAATCGAATCCAAATCCAAACCACTATGACCAAAGACCAATTAATTTCGGTTCGCTACAGATCACGTTCCTGCCAATTACTTCCAGTCTTCTGGCAGGGTGTCAGTTAAATACCGAATTATCATGAATAAATAAATGATTCCCACGTATGCGTGGTAAATATGTGCTATTGGAGATACTTACGAGGATTATACGTAAATAATCAATGCAGCAATATTTTCCTACACTAAAACGAGATAAATACATAGTAAATGAACAAATTATAGTAGCAGCTACTAATACGATTACTAATACATACTTGAATGCCCAATATCTATTGAAAGCTGTCAGCATGCATAAATGCTGTATAAACTACGCTATGCATAGTAATTAAATTACACGCATGTTCATAAGAGAATACAAATGTGACAAATGAATTGAAATGTAAGTTGATCTCTTCTACTGTAAAATCTCATCGGTCTGTGTGGTCTGGACTGAGCAGATATTCTCAAATCAAATTCATTTCAGATTTCAAGGCTACTAAACGTTAAATGCATTAGTAAGCACATCCTAATGTGTACTAGAAATCTACAAACTATACTATTTAGAAACAATGAGGGGAAATAAATATTTTATGATACCTATACTACATGCTAAGGATGATACATATTATGCTATACTATCTGGATTATAATGCAGATACCTATTGCAAGGTAGCACGAATATATGCCGCATATATGTATATTATCCAGGATTTGGAGCATGGTTTTCAGCTAGACACTTAAATTCTCCGAGGCGAACATAGAAAACTAATATCACATGAGATAGACCAGTCTGACATGACAGCTATTGCTCATTGTGGTGGTTAAAAGGAATTTGAGATTCCATTTGTGACAATGATAGCATTTCATTAATTTATCTCATACAGGGAAAACCAATACAACTAATAAACATTTAAAAATGAAACACTTTTTGTAATCCAGTTTTTGTATTTTGTATTTTCCAATTTTACTACAATAATTAAATAGTAAACCATAAAACATCTAAATGGCAAACATTTATTTTGTTACCATTGTTTAGGTAAGTTAACCATTTTAAGCAAAAACTCTAAAAGAAAGTTAGGGAAAGTCTTAGCTGACTCTCCCTGTACTTCTACTATTATGTTTACTAACATTCAAATGGTAGCTAGCATGTATACTTCGTATTTCATGATTAAATTGGACACAGACTTAGTTATATCAACTATGATGTCCTTGACTATTTTCCATTGTGAACTTGTGTTGTAATACTTTTGTGTAGGCGATACAATATTGTAGAGATACATAAATGTCTTTGAATTTGATTGAATCTCCTCGAGTTACTTTACAATATTTGGCAGTGGCAGTGAGAAAAGGGAATCACAATAATTTTAGCTAGAAACTCGAAACTAAAACTATCATTTATTCTGTTTATTGTTTCAAATTACTACCTACTACTTATAGGTTATATAGTAGGTATGAGAGTTTCCTTTATAGGATCTCAGATTACAAATTACGTTTGCTCTATTTATCTTTCTGTCTGGCAGAATAACTAGAATGCTGCAGAGTTGAAAGTAGTAACATAGCTCGAAATGCAGATATAATAAAATACTAAACACAACATAACTCGCACTGATCAATTAATTAATGCCAGAAACAGGAACAGGAAATTACATTATAATGAAGTACCTATACTTAATATCTACTATCATGTATTGTAGTAATAAAATCCTTTGTTCAATTGATACTGACCACAAACCAAAAGAAATATCAATAAACATTTAGAGTTTCCTTTCCGTCACCACACTACAAATGATACAGATGTAATACATTTCCTAAATAAACCATTGCGAAACAGATACAAAAAAAGTGGGAGTGAACATAAATGGGGCAGGCATTCTTATTATTCATCGATATCGATCAATTCTCTTCGTTTCTTTTCCTAGAACCCCAACAGCAACAGGAGATTTAAAAAGTTTGAACTAATTATTTAACCCGTTTTTAAAGCTGTCACTGCAATATGCAGGTATCTTGGACATTTTTCGGATGGACAAACAGACAAATTATTCCTGTAAACTACTAGTATTGGCTAACTAATAATATTATGGTAACAAAACTGCGTTCCAATATTTGCATACTTACAACATTGTACATGGGAATTGAGAGCACATTTTTTGCATTAGAAACACCGAGCAAATGACAAACATAAAATGACAGGCGAAATAAAAAATGATTATCTTCAAGGGAGTGAAGTTTATTTTCACTTTTGTCTTTTAGTGCAGAGCACAAAAACTCCGGGATGCATTTTTCTAATTTATGATCATTTTTATTCGATTGTCCGACTGTGAAGGCTAAAAAGCAAAGGCGAGCGTCGCCACATCACACTCACACTGACTATTAAACACAAGAGTCATAATTTTCTTGTTTATTAGCTATCCAAGGGATTTGATGGAGAAAGTTGTGAAATAATGACGATAATATAGTGCAACTGTTACGCGATTACATTACATACGTACGAAACCCACCTACTGCCTACATTTGTAGTAGGTGAACAATGAAAGAAAAGAAAAGTCGTTTACGACGAAATAATGTTCTTTCACATTGCAGAAGCTTTACTAAAAAGGGTACCACAACATCCTAACTTATATAATACCGATGCTAACATAACAGCATGCTGCCCGAACCAGACGGAGGCGAACTGGCTACATATTTATTTTAGTGTAAGCGAATGTGCGGAATTTCTTGTACTTACAAACAACATAATGTAGTGTGGATGTCGATGAGGATGTCGTAATGATAAATATAGACATTTAATTGAATATTACGTTGTTTTGTACTTATCTTGTATATAAGGAATAAAACGGTAAGCTGTTTTGTTGTCGAGGCAAGCCACAAATTGCTTTAATGTTTTGACCAGAGAAAAGAAACTCATTTTATCAGAATAGCCCATATAGCTTTTGATTGGCACATTATGCCAACACAGGGTTTCGGTTTTATCCCTTTTTCCGGATATAGTAGTATACATTAGTAAATTATCGTTGGAAAATATCACAAAAGGTACAAAAATCAATGCATGGAATAATTAATTTGCAATTCCTGTCACCTATGCTCCCTATGTCAAATATACACCTTACTAGAATTATAAAATCCTTTCGCATGCCTTATTCCAAAACATTCCTTACCTTCAATGGACATGGACGCTAGTAAATTCTGCGAATTATGTCATACAAGAATTTAGCGGATTAAGAATTTGTTTGTATTTAAAATTTTTACTTAATTATTTAGTATACACTTCAAAATATCCCAATAAATTTAATTCTTTGGATTTTTGGGAAAAATTGAATTGGATTACCAATAAACTACCATAATTATCCAATTATGTCCCTCTCAAACTATATTGGATTCTTATGGATTCTGGGAGTATTCCAGAAATTCCCCCAGTGGGAATTGGACTAGTTTATTGATGCCATTTCATTTTTTCCCACGAAGTTAATTTGGGCAGGAATTTCCCATTTTGTCCACTGCGACTCAAAACCGAAACACTGTTCCTTCCTGCCATAAATATGGCTGTCACACCACAACCGCACGTGTGAAGGTTCTTACCAATGGCAGACCATGTTGTAAGCAATATAGTTTATTAGAATTTCGACAGTAATCTGCTCCAGTTATTTGTATTTTGATTGCATGTACAAATACTGAAAAATTGAGGTGATGTTTCCAAATCCAAGTCCAAATAGAGTGTAATTTCCCAACACAGACAGCAGACTTCCATTCACAACCAAAGTCTCTTTTCTTCACTCACTACTACCATTCACTAACCTAACCCAGTAAATACATTACAACAACCTATACCTACGCAACGTTAAGTATGTATTGATTTTCTGTGGTTGTTTTTTACCCTTTACATAGTTCTCGCAAACCTCTACTGCAACTACCTACCATTAAACTAGTTAAATATTCTGTCTAGTCTTGGGATACTTTTACAGATAGAGAAGGACTAATGACAAGTTCTCTAAGTTAAAATGGAATCAATATTTAATCTTAAAATGTATATTGGAGTTGAGTAGAAAGAAGTTCTATTTGGTTTGCTAGATGCCTACGTGGATTAGTTGAATAGTTCAAAAGATAGGTATGTATGTGACTTGTCCTGACTTTGATTTATGGTGGGGGAGGTTTGTTTACTCAAGAAGCCTATAAATCGACGAACAGAAAGTTGCAAAAATAAAAAAAATCCACCAGAATAGAACGAATAGCCAAAGTCAAGCGAAGATATCAGTATAATCTTGAGTGACTTGAGTTATCGTATGTTGCGTAACATAAAATCACTACATCTTTGACAGCCCACCACTCATTTATCATATTTTTTCCAGGAATTTCGCTATCAACTATATGACTATTTGTAAGGACCATGTATTCTCAATTAACTTCCCTGGGGTGCTATAAATTAAAAGTTATGCTTGCTTAGGGAGTAAAGATATTATCCAGCATTCAATGAATATCTAAATAAATTATCCAGAATTACAGAACTGGAGCTATGTAAGTATTTAAAGCATTTATGTATAAATGAAATATCCAATATTTAGGCGATAATTAAGTCAAGTAATTATCCAGCACTGAGGGAATTATTTTAACACATTAATTTTGCAATTTGTAATTAAGCAAGTTTTTATCTGAAATCAGGGAGTAATAAATTATACAGAATTACAGGACTGGAGCTATTTATAAAATATCCAATATTTAGGCGATAATTAAGTCAAGTATCCAGCACTCAGGGAATTATTTTAACAAATAATAATTTTGCAATTTGTAATTCAGCAAGTTTTTTTATTTGAAATCAGGGAGTTGTTTGCTAAATCGATTCGGATGTTACAAAGTTATTAGAGGGGAGTTAATTGAGAAAATACGGTAAGTGGTGTAACACTATATTTGTAATCCGTTGGTAAAATGCAGATTTAACTTCCCCCAGTGAAAACGCGCTCCCGTCTAAAGCAAAGTGACTTTTCAACTTCACTTCAAGTCCAGTGTCTGTCAATGAGTTTCTCCGACCTTCTATCTGCCATTTTAACCTGATTGCAAATTGATTAGAGAAAAAAATAGTCCAGACTTGGATATTTGTCCCTTTCATGCAAATGTCTCTTTTTATAGCAAATTTTCATCGTTTTTCTCATCACTCTGACTCATGGAATGACGTAATAGGAATCTAACCTTAACCTATCTCACTTATAAATTATTCTTTTCTGTAGTCCCTCTTAAGAAATTAAAAACAAAAAAGCAAAGTTCATTGTTTCCATTTCCCAATGGCTTAGTAGAGCATATCAAGGATATTACTGACGTATTGATTGGGAAAGCTGATTATGGAGTCATAATTTCATTCCTTAATTTGGCTTAAGTAAAGGCATAGAGGCAAAAGTATGTATACAGACTATGATTTAGAGAATTATTAAATCATTGCAACTTTTAGTAATTAACTTTCTTGTCATTGGAGTTGTCCTCTACAACAATAAATAGTTTCAAGGACAATAATAATTCTTATGTACTACAGAGTGAGTCTAACGGCTTTCTCTTTTCCTACACGAATGCAATCTACAGCTTTCTTTTCAATTTTGTGATGTACAAACTGCTTTACCACCTGTGTATCTGTATTTGGAAATTAAAATAAGTCAAATTAAAATATGATAGAAAATTGCATAGCGGCATTATTTTAAAAAAACATTAATTTGTTTTCATGTTTTTTCAAATTAGTTATTTTTAGTCAAGCTGTGATTTTCACCAACAATTAACTTGTAAAAGGGATAATATTAATTATTCAGTTAACAATTTTTAATATTAAATACTGTGGGGAAAAATCCGTAAATTCATAATATGAAGTTTAAGTGCCCAATTGCCCATTATCTTAAACCTCACTGTATATTTTATGTATACGTACAAATATCATATGCACAATTAAAACACTCATATACTTCACACTTAATACTAATGAACCTAATGTACGTATTCAGATGATGTATTAAGTATTACGTCTACTTGCTTACTGTAAATATCATATTTCAAATTTATTTCCCTTATTAAATCATTTCAGATGAATATAGCTTGAGTGCTAGTATTGTATACGTCCATAAGGTCCATATTATCAAAAGGAAAAAGTCTCCTGCGTGTTTCAGTAAGATATATAATAGAAAATAATGTTCCTTATAGCACCTACAATTAGAACAGTTTGAGATATATAATATATACTAAGGTATAGCATTATTGTTAGAAGAAAATAAATTAATTCAAAGGATACTTTATTAGGTAAGCTGGCAATAATGGTGCTGTTCTCCAGTAACTATAATTATAATTCTAGACTTAAAAATTATGCAAACTAAACCAAAGAAAGCCGTTAGTGATGAAATGTCTTTTTGAACATAAGCCGAGCGAAAGAGAAACTGAAGAATTAAAATTATTCTTACTTGTACAGTTATTACCGTGTATCAAGACCCATCCTACCGTCGAACCTACATCTGTAATCTCCAAAAACAATTTTATCAAATATTTATTTTTCTTTCACAAGCTATAGCATTCCTTTTCAAATCTTTGACATTTTAATAACTCACACCTTTATTTTTAGATTTTCTAATGTTAGCAATCTAATTACATTATATTTTGCGAATTTCCTGGGTAGAAGGGTCTTGACATAGTCTGACTCCTGATGAGAAGGGAAGTAGTAGAAAATGCAGAAATTGGAGAACTACTGTAGTAATAGAAGTCCCCCTTCATATCGAGCAGAGATTTAAGCCTCCCGAATGTCACAATATCATATTATTATTAGTTAGTACTTGTACTTAGTACTTTGTAAGTCAAGTCAAGTCTACTAGTGATTAATACAGACAAAAGGGAGCAAGTAGAGAGGGAACAATAGAATAGAAAGTTAATCCATTCAATACTTTAGCCACTGACACAAAAGGTAAGCTGTGATTAATGATTCGGCGGAGCTAATGTTCATTTCATGTTTATATCATGCCTTAAACAGAGAAAACGCGTTTCCAAATCAAAAACAGTACATATTACATACTACATAGAATAACTAGGAGTACTACTAAACTAACTAGAGCAATATATATTTGAGGAGGTTGGCTCAGCTCTGCCCCTGGCTTATGGCCTACCGAAAATAGAAAACTGATTTACTACTAACCATTTCAAGTCAAATGAACTTTCTACTACTTACAGTCTCACAGTCGGTAATACTTGGATTGGACCAAAGGAAAGTAAACGACTAATGTTAAATACTTTCCTCATTTCTATTGTACTTTCTATATGTACATTCGTAAATGAAATCTCTTTGCTCTCCTTTCCTATTATGTATTGTTAAATAAAGAGTTTTACATTGACTTTTGCTCGCTATTTATATAATTGTATATAGGCTATATGCATATATATGTCAGCGTCACATAATTCAAAATGTGCCAACCGTGCCTGGGACCCGAATAATTGCCTTTTGACCAGTTTGGATTCAAATCTAGTTTAGTTATTCCCTAGGATTACATCCTGTTTACACAATGTATCTTTTATTTCCATTACAAGAACAATTATAACCTAATATGATTCTTCTCCAGCAATTTAATTCTGCTTAGGTAAAAAATTAGGTAATAGTTAATTGCCTTAATTAATAAACCTGGATTTTAATTATTTAAACATTTAGCATTCAAGATTAAAATTACTAATATACATGATTAAATGATTAGACTATAGGATTAGACACATTATACTGCAAAAGGATCTTCGACTTTCGCGTCCTGAGCGTTGCTAATTGTTCCAGTTTTGTAATACTAGCGTCAAATCAGCTCTTCTTGCCCAACTGTATTACAAGACGATGTCACATATGTCTATAGACCCTATTTGCATTTTGAATATTACATTATATGCTTACACTTCATAACATTGTATTAAATTATGAACTTACTCTAGTATGTATGAATGTAATTTTGGAAGTTACTTTATGTCTGTGTTAGCAGTGTTGGTTCTAGTAAAGTTTTTAACTGCTAGAAAATTTTACCCATTTTATGTTAGACCACGTAATAATTTTCGGTTGTAAAGAAAATCCTATTTTCATTTCTTGAAAACTTGTGTGTTCCAATATGTATTATGTGTAGTATATGTATGGTTTGTATATAAAGTCAAGTCAACACAATTTCATATTTGCAAATGGCTTTTCCACTGGCACGGCATTGCATGGGATGGGATGCAATACTATATATCTCAAGATATTATATGGGTTTATATTAATATTACATATTACAGAGTAGCCAACATAAGTACCTAAGTAGAAAGTACTAGCAATAAGGTACACGAGGGTGGTATAAAATGAAATTTAGTTTCTTAAGAAAGGCAACTTTAGCCTGCTGCGTGAATAAAAGGAAATAATTGTGTGTGACTGGCTGAAAACACTCTAATTGAAATAAAAGATGTTCAATTCAATTGTCTAAGTGTTTAAGAGCTTTACCACGAATTTCTATTATTTTGTCTTAAAAATAGTTCCTAATAGTCTGTCACCGTAATCACACAAGGTAAACAATGGGGATTCCTCGTAAAATAAAGAAATCCATTTACTAAGGACGCGCGTCAGCAAAGATGTAATATCACAATCGAAAAAATAAACCAAAGCGCTTTCCGTTGGGAAAATGGTATATAGAGTACTATTGTCCCAAAGGAAGTACTAAGTCACAAAGGATTCTTTAATTGGGATGCAGAAGTATTCTGAAACAATGGGATACGCAGTTATTGAAGTAAACGACAGACCACCCTGGTACGGCTATATTAGAATTTTTGATACTTTTGTTTCAACGTTAATAAATGAATTGTCGATTTGTCATAAAGGTAACTGATATGCTGTGTAGCAGATTTAGATATTAGGCATTCTCTTTTAGCCTCGATTTTGGTTAGCTTAAGGGATCATCCATAAATGACGTCTGCGATTTTAGGCCATTTTTGGACCCCCCCTCCCCCCATCGTCTGCCATCGTCT
>JAQFYC010002725.1:0-24019 GCA_034694165.1 Tomocerus mixtus | reverse complement strand
CTGCAACTTTACTTAGCTTGTTAGTGTGCAAACCTGCAAATTTACTTAGCTTGTTTCGTACCTTAGACCTCGATATAATGTTTATATTGAAATACTTAATGCACATTTTAACAGTCTACGTTATTTCAGGTTCCGCTGTAGTAAGTTGTTGTAGATGTAAAGAAAAATGTGGAAAGCTTATTTTCGTAAAAATTTGAATAATGAGATTGTAATAGCCTCATGTTTATGACTTTTCATCATATAAAAAACTTATGTACTCAAACTAGAAATTGTAAAGGCAATTAAAAATGTCTTCACTTAGTTAAACAATGAACAAAGTATTACATATAAATGTAAACTACTTACCAACATAATTATCCTGGTGGTGTATTTTAAAACGATGCAAATTGATACTTGAGTACGTTTGCTACATTGAAATTGCCCAAAATTGTCGAAATATTTACATTGAATGTAACCAGGCAATAGGCAGATCAGTAACTTTTGAATTATAGTGCTTCTGCATCTCCTGGCTCCAACACGCGTGAGAATTTTTCCCATATTCTCTGTGTTTATGTGGAGTGGTTGCAATAGAAAATAGCTTACGGACAAAAATGTTCTATATATTATAATGTACCTTGTAGTATATACTTCAGTTATACTTAAGAACATAGTAATATTGATCAAGTAAAGTATTAAACCTCAATATAGTATGTGTTTTGAAAGCTAAACAAATGTGTAGGCAGAATAAAATCCCTACGCTTCTTCTTCCTGACAGGCTAGTATATCACACGGCACGAATTCCCATTGTCTTGTGTTTTGTGTGATGTATTTCTATCTATAGGGTAGGAGCAACTAGCGGAGGTAAGCTTCTATATGCACTTACTTGGAGGAAGTACTGCGAACAGAGCTGACACGTCTGCATAAAAATGTTCTGCAAGAGAAATTTTGGAAAATAAAATCTATCCAATGTCATAATGTTATAACCATAGATATCTCAAAATATATGAGCAGAAGTAGCCTACTGGGATGACATACTTCTATCGTCCATATTACATTACAAAGTATCATATACCAATGTACAACAACAAATTATCATGTACTAATAAGTATAATTATTTAATAAATAAATTTTTTTGGTAATTCCACCTAATCAACAATAGTCTAAAGACTAACAATGTTATCATTTAAATATAACTAATTTACAGTACTTAAAAAATTCTATGCTATTTCTATATTTAAAAATTACAGCTCATGAGTAGATAGTACACAGATAGTATGGGCAAGGTATATACAACTACTAATTCAAAAGTCACTAGTCTATGCAATTTATCTAATTAACCAAAGGTTTGTGCAACGTGCATAATAGTTGGATTTAGCTTAGAGAGTAAACGAAAAATTAATACGGAATTACTCGGTCGGAATATTAGGGTTTTCCCCTTACAAACAAGAAGATGGTGAAGTAAAGGAACTACTACTAATACGTAGAACTACCATGGAAAAAAATCCTGTTTTGACTTTAGTGACTCCACCGAAGATGTTCATGATACTAAGTATAACCTAGAATCAGCCTTGTTATATTATAGTAAAGGTAAAGACTCCAGACAGGTAAGCTGCCCATCACATCATTTTCCACAAAATAAACATTTGAGTTTATTAGAGAAAGTCTTCATCCAAGGTTAGCAAGTCCAGCACCAGAGGCTGGAGTGAGTGTTTCCGTTTCCTCCAAGGCTATTTCACAGAACCTACTTCCTTTAGTTAGCTGCCAGAACTTTTTCCGGTGAATACTTTATTTGGGTTGCGTTGAAGATGCTGCTGGTAGGAATGGAATATCAACAAGGAGGGCGAGACGGAGTAAGTTTTTATAATGTCAACAAAAGGAAGTTAAAAAGAACGGAAGAAGTGTGCGGGGGAACAAGATATTTGCGTCACAACGCAGCAGCAACCAAAGCCAAACGAAAACTAACTAATAAGAAATGTAGATAAGTCATTCTACACTCTCTACCTATGTATATGCTAAATTCTAAGTAAGTAAAGAGCTGGAAAGCTTTTCAGAAATCCTCAATGATTACGTGTGTAAATAAGTATTGGGTAGATTTCATGAAACGTTTGCTTTTCTTGACAGGAAAACTGTTTACTTAAAGGTTTCGCGAAATTGGGATGTTTAGCTTCTTTACCGTACTAGTATAGCGTCATCAGAATCTCTGTACACAAATGGTCCTACTGTATCTGATTTATTATTCTGCTCTGTGCTATAGATAAATCAATATAAGTTGTACCTTTCCTAACTTACGGCAATTAGGGAAACCGAAAGAAAAACAGAATAAGCCAGTGCAACTCTAAATATTTGTTTCCTTTATGAGACAAGTATAATCGTTAAACATAAATATTGAATAGTTTATAAATACTGGTTCAAAGATCTCAAGAACTGGTATTCAATTCGGTCTGTCCAGGGAGTAAGGTTATTACTATAAACGTAGCTAACCTTCGGTGCTAATTGTTAAAACAAAAATAGAAGGTGCATGCATATTGCGAGTAGACTAAATTGAAGGAGAATTTTAGAATTTATTTTATTAGATATAAATATCAAACATTTGCCCCTATGGTTATTCTAAATAAGTTGGCAAAAGAAGGATTCATCTCCAAAATACTTTTATTATTACTTACAATTGATCTTGATTAATTGTTCTACTTGTCTAATGATAAACTATTTTAATTGATGTGACGAGCGTGTCCATCGGTAGATATAATTTGTATTGGAATTAGAAATTCTTTGTGCGTAACATTGTTTATATTCCTCAATTATCTGTTTGACTGCTGCAGAAAAGATTATGCTCAGCTCAGAGAACAGATAGAAGAGAAACAGCGGGTAAAGAATGCATAATAATGTAAGTTATTGTTATACTCCGGCTAATCTCCCCCGATACTGTAAGTTGCCTACATTTTCCGAATGCCAATGCAGTGTTTCGTGTCATTCGTGTTTCTAAAGATAGATCCTAAGTTGGAAGTGAGTAAATAATTGCGCTTGATTTCTTAACAACCCACAAACGGTAATGAGCCAGGGAGAGCCCTTTTCTCGTTTGTCCCTAAGCTAAGCTAAGCTTCGCTGTTCTATTGAGTATTTCTACTGAATTATTTCTATTCGGTTTTTGTGTGAGTATCTAACAGCTGGACGCATTGAAATTGCAATGCATTTAAAGACAAAGATGCGCTATACACACTATTCGAAATTTACATAGGTAGTCTTAGTCTTGCCGTTGATTTTCGGCTATGGTAACTAAAGTTAGGTGATTGTTCCTCCTTTTTATGTGTAGTGACATTAGGGACAGATAGATAGATTAGATATGGCTGCGAAGTCAAGGTATTTTGAATTGGTTCCCCATCAGAGGAAACAATTTTGTTAGAATTCTCTAACTCGAGTCGACTGACTGCCTGACTCCTGTTCTTACGGCCTTGCTCCTCATGTTCATGGTTATGAGCCATTTTCTCTGTTCTAAAGATAAGTATTTCTATTTTATGGGATGTGGGTGCATGTAGAGACAATACGACTTTTCTCATAGAGAAGAATCTTGTGCAAGATGAATTTTAAGGCGGTGCACTTGCATTACACTTGGTTCGCTTAAATCGCTTACTATTGGAACACTATTTCTCTATAACGAACACTGAACATTGAACATTAGGAAGATCACGTACTCTGCGTCTGTACTGTATTTGTATGTTACTAAAGTATAGTATACTTCTGACTTCACTTATCTGTCTCCTGGTAAAGGGGGAAGTGAGTGAAGTCAGAGTCAGAGTCAGAAGTACTACTCGTTTTTGTGTTGGCTTCGGCTACGTCCCGGTATTACATAACATAACATAACTGAGAGAGAGAATAGCAGAGGACAGACGGATAACTCTTATGGCATAATATTGTACGTGTGCGGAATGTAATGTTTGTCGACTCATGTACAGTAAGTACCTTTAGCCTATACATATAGTACATACATAACATAGCTTTGTAGCCGCAGCCGTGTGTAGCCTTTGAAATATCAGTAGAAGCCAAGCCAGCCAGCCAAGTCACACTGCACTCGACTTAGACTTAGGTCGATAGTCAAGTAACGTTAACGTTACGTAAAGTGTAAAGTCAAGGGAAGGCAATAGAAAGCCAAGTGATAGGGAAAAAGTAAAGTTGTGGTGGACGAAGTATTATGTCGTTGTTCCTGGACTGGAATGTCTTCGGCTAAATTCGTTCCTCGCTCCTTCTTTCGTCCTCTACTCTATAGATCTTGATTCTGAGGTAATTTAGCATGAGCAAGTACCTTTACACGTGCTTCTACCACCATAAGAAAAATTCTACATGAACAGCATTCTCCACTTGACTTACCTATAACTTGACTTTTACTCACACCAGTCGCAGTCTTGGACTGCTTTTATATATATATTTAAGCATATAGAACATAGTAGTGTATGTATTTATTTACAGCAACACTTACAGAAATCATGTAGCTGCTATCTACTGAATACATCGTACAATATTTCTATTTCATTATTTTGAATTCACTTGTCTTTGTGCGTGGAGTACAAAACATACATACAGTTCCCCATTGTAGTGCAATAGCATGCACACAGTCAAGTCGTCAAATGTTCTGCTCTTATGCACTTCAGATTCCTCTCTGGTTCTTTCTGTTTGACTTTTGGCTAGGGACTTCTCTCGCCGAGTACAAAAGCTTGGTCGCTTTATTGTGACGGGCTGCACACAGTAAACTTGCTTTGTTGACAATGTGTGCCCACAATATTGTATTTAGAGCGTTTGTTTACATTAAGGTCGCAGAACATTCCTATGTTACTGGCTTAGAGCCTTCAGCAGGTTGAACTTGGCTCTATTATTCTGCAACAAACTAGTGAACCTATATTTTATGAGTTTTTTGAAATGATCCATTAGTACAACCTAGGCAAACTGCAGATTTAAATGCTAAGTGACATTTTTGCACCAAAGTTGTATTGAAGTAGTAACTTTACATAAAGCAGCTTGTAAACCTATTTACTAATGAATGAATTTAAAATATTAGAGATATAATTTCTTCAATAAACCTTTAGAATACACACAAAACTTTAAAAAAATATTTTTGGACAAATACTCTTCTTATCATTGAAGGAAGACTTACCTTTAAAGTATTCAACATGGTTGTTTCGTTATAAATGGTAGTGTCCAATGCTTGTAATGTAATTACGGCTACACATTTAAGAACAGTATCTGAAAAAATACAAAGTTGAGAGAGGCAAAGTTTAGGTAACACGTGTCACCTCTATTCAATGTCAAAAATGCATATTTGTTGAAGCCAATGAACTATACATTGCGTCACTTGTATAAGCTGATAATGATTATAAACAGAAGGTACACAGTAGTAATTCATTGATGAGCATTCTTATTTATTGTCAATGTTTCTGCACTATTTATACCTATACATTAGCAGAGTAAGTGACCTAACATAAATACTGAATAACGAGTTGACTTTATGAACTTAATTATTTTCTTTGGCTCGATGACTCTGTTTACCAAGAATTTATCATCCTTCGTATTATCTCATTACTTTCACTTGCAGTCACCCGTTAAATGTTACTGGCACCCGTAGAAAATGTCTTGCTTTTAGTTTTGGCTTGTCTATTTAATTTAATACCGCATTCTTATGTGATTCCTGTGAATACTGAATAGTTTCTTGGATCATTCCTGTGTTTAAATGTAAGTGGAAAAGGTTTCATACATTACCATTGTGGCTTAGATGTAATCAGCTAGCCACAAAAGTCACCACATCACAGCAGAAGAGTCGGCTATCTAGTCTAATCTCCAAACTACTCTTTATGACAGGAGAAACTTAATACATGTAAGTAGTTGTTAGCTAAATAGCTATTTATGTGAAGTCTATGTAATAATAATGATTTTAAAGTACTCTGTATGAATAATCTTCCTATATAGTGAGCTAGTAAGATTGTGGAACAGAAACGGAGCATGGAACGCTCCAGTCAAATCAGAATTGTATTTCAAGTGTACTATATTATTAATAGTATGTAGAGTCCAAAGTCCAAGCCCAAAGAGTTGAGATAAGTTACCATGTATGTATGTATGTATGTATGTTTGTATTTCGTATGCGGGCTTTTCTTTGCCATTGAACCTTATCCATGAAAACTTCTCCGTACTCTCGTAGTTCACATACTTAAGTAGTAGTGGTCTGGCCTGGCTTTTCCTTTGGCCAAATAAACCCGAGAGGTTCTCTTTGGAGTCATGCATAAAATTATCATCATTTTACTTCGTAAGATTCTTTTGTGGCGGACTTTCCATCCTATATCAATGATCCTTTATTTTTTATCTCCTCCTGTGTTGTGATGCATATCATTTTTTTGGCAACAAACTGGGTTTCCTCCGTTTTTCTTTCTATCAGTATTCCTGTTTTAGTAATATTTCCTTGTGTGCAAGGATGCATATATTTGTACAGTGCATACAAATACACTGAAGATTTTTATATCAATTTCTAACAAAATCCTACCAGGTTTGCGCTGAACTGTCTGTAACCTATTTCGTTATATTATTAAGAGCAGAAAAGATTTTTACGTGAATTTAAAGATGTAAACATGCAGGGCAATAGCACACATGTAGTATTAAATTAAAATTTCCATTTTTACTGGCTTGGCTTGGCTTGGGCCTAGCAAAGTAAAAAGCTAAAGCACCGAAAGTTTTTTGTGCGTTAGTAATCTGTTCTAAGTGAAGAAGAGAGTGGAGCTGAGTTAAGTTGACATGACATGACAGCTTCGTTGTGTGTGACAATACTTATGCGGAAGAGAAATTCATGTAACTACAGTACAGATAAGTACTATAGTACAATACTCGTATACAACATTTCTCGTTAACTTAAGTACACATTCATGTAGGCGCATTTATTATAAGGACTGCGTATATGTATGTGTGTTTTGTCTGGGTCATGCCGAAGCAAAGAGTTTTTGTTCGATGCGATGCTAAGACTCGTTTTGAAAAGGAACACTAAATAGAATGGATAATATCTGCAAAGCACCAAACACAAGAACTACAAACTATCTGTACAAGTAAATAAATATAGGGTCTTAACAAAAACCCATCAGAAGAGAGTGTACATTGTACATTGTACTGCACATACGTCTAGATAAATAGATGAGAAGGGAAGATGAAAGAAATGTGTTTGTTATTACTGTAGCTTCACATTTAGCATTAAGAAGCACAAGAATAACCACACGACAAATAAAACAGAGTCGCACCAAGAGCAAGAAGAAGAAGCTTCAGGATTTACTGCTGTTATGATACAATATGACTTGACTTGGCTTTGGTTATCTGTAGTATGGCGTATGTAGGTAGTAGGTACTATGGTATGACATGCCTGTAGTATTTAAGTATGTACTAGAGATTCTTTGTTCACATGATGGGATAGAATACGTTTTTTTGACTTTGGCTTCACTTGAATCCTTTGACTTTTCTTCTATCGCCTTTCTTTAGTGCTCAACTCATGTGTGCCGTTTCAATTTTACTTTGCCGATGCGATATCCTAAAATCTACCCTTGAATTGCCTTCACTTCACATCCCTACATATGTACGCAATCCACTATGCAAGCCCATCTCATTTCATATTGTACTGATACTTCACTTGCATTACATACATGTCCATGTCAGTCATATTACCTAAAGCCTTTATATTCTTTATTGTAGTGAAGGAACTGTAGTTACTTACGATACGACGAGTATTATTTGTAGCTGTGTATCTGTATAGAATGTAAAATGAGTTAGACTGCACATGAACATTCATGAATAGTATCTGTAACCCATCTACCTTAAAACGATACCGTCTAGTAGTCTTCCCTATCTCTATCTCTTTGCCTTTCCTTAGAGATACAATGCTAAAAGTTAAAGAAATTCTTTGATATACTAGTAAGTGATAGGGTGTTAGGAGTATTATCGCTTAGCTCCAGCACATAGAGCCTTAAGTTAGCTCACTCAGTTCAGTTCAGACTAGAATAGAAAATCTTCGATCGTAAAAACTGACGAGTATCTATCTATCTCACAACCTACGGCCTGCACATACGAAATCTATCTATCTTCCTAGCTCCTCAACTCAACTCAACTTACCATTACTTTAGAGCCCATACATCACATCACCAATCATCTTCTATCATCACTTTCCAACGGGCAAACCTTTACTCTTTTCTATCTCCTATACGAAAAGCTAACTAAAGCAAATATACCTTATACAAATAGTATATTAATGATAGATTGCCTACAAGTACAAGACTACTATATTCTTATATACTGAGATATTATATTAACTAGATCATGTAGCAAGTTCCTATAATACTAAAAAATAGCTGAGATTATTCAGTAATCTGGGAAGCCCCCGTTCTCAATTACCTTACGCTTGCTTTTGATCTAATATATTCAGTAGTATGTTTCCCAGTTCTGGAAAACATGAAAAATCGCCTGTAAGTGTTGAAATGACATGTCAGGTTATGTAATGTTATGATAAAAGATAATAGTTTCTTATCTTTCACAACGTGGTATGCTATGTTTATCCACATAAACTTCCTGTGTCTAGTTTGCACACATTATTTACATTTGTTAAAGGTGTAGTGTTAAATTAGGTAAATGCTTTTTGTGACACAACACATGTTGTGTCATTTTCCTATTTGCAAATAGGTAAATTTTTGCTCTACTTTGGTTGTATGAAATTTAATATTTACCATAAGAAAATTGGTTTACTCTACTGTTGATTTGAAGAACTGACAATAAGAAGACATAACCAAATGCACAAGTACAATTTTAGGTACGCTTACGTAGTCAGAAGCACGATATTATTTTCGCAAAAGCTATTTGCAATAATTTCGATATTTGTTTTTTCATGTTTACATTATACAAATAGATCAGTGCAATTTTCTCTGCCTGAAACTTTTTAAAACAAAAAGCTATTACGAAAATAATATTGTAGAATCTGTTGTAGCTTTATATGTTCAATATAGCGAGCGAATAAATCCTAATGCTATTATATTGAATGGCCATTCTACAAAAAAATTCCTTGTTCCATATCATCCCGCTAACACGTTTATAATTCATCTGCTCACACGAGATGAAGACAGAAACCAAATCTTGATTGCTATAGAAGTAAGTTGGGAATGTTGTTGTTTCTAAGTATATGATATGCTATTGTGTGTAATGAAATACTGTCCCCTGGAAATTGCAATCTGTCAACAACCCTGATTTCCCTAATGGATCCACACTCTATCTCTCACATAACATTCACACACGATCTTCAACTTCATCCTCCTCAGACTCACAATCATAGTCAAGTCCAAGTGCGTTCAAGCTCAAGCTAAAGCCAAAGTCAAGTAAACAACTTAATACTATTTGCTCTTTGTTTTAGGATTTAACTTGACTTACACAAAAACTCTACTCAGTATTAACTACTCCATTGTGTGCGTGTACTGTGACTGTAACGTAGTTGGGTAACTTTAATACGTACATTACATGCTAATCGTTAGTAAAAGTAGATATGAGTGAAGTAAATTCATTCAAGGCTTTGAATGATGTTATCAATAGCTATAATCTTTCTAAAGTGCATAATACAAATGTAATAGGGCTGAGGGAAACTCGTTCCCTCGTGCTATGATGCTCTTGCTGTCTCGTTTACTTCTTTTGCGTTGGCATCTCTTTACTTTTCCTAACTAAACGAAAGACAGATTTTTTGCTGTTTAGCTTTAACTTTAACTGAACTGGCTATCACTAGCTATATCTGGTTGTGTTATGTTGTGTTATGTGTTTGCACGAAAGCAAGGGAAGGTAGCTTTGGCTTGTGCCTGTGGCTTTCTTCTGCGTAGGAATTATACAAATTGTATTTTTACAGGCTAAGCTTTGGTGTATAGAGATTCTAGTGATATTCATCGACTTTGACTTACATTTGCTTAACTTGGCTCTTTTAAACTCTCAACTCTAAACTGACACATGCTACCAGTCTTTCATTCACTGTTCAGTTCAGTAAGTCAGTTTCTAAACTCAATTCAGTTTTTCTCAAGACTCGTGCTATTCAATACAGATACAAAGAGATTAGTTGAATGCTTAGTTCAACTGAGAGGACACGTTCTCTCACTCTCCTGCTGTTCTGATACTAAATCTAAATGTGTATAAATACCATTCAATACTTGCACTTACTCTAAAGAATATTTATGCTTTGTGTACTCATATTTTAGCCCAGAGGGGTCCTTAGGCAAACAGATTTAGGTTCTTTACTTAGCAAGAGCATTCTAACTTGAACCAGTTTAATTTTGACGAGTGAATTAAAGATATTCGTCAATAGATCTAAGTATCTATGTAAAGTGGGTGTTGTACTAGCAATAAATACATACATACATAGGCATTTGTTGTAAACAAAAACAAGTTCATTTAATCATTTAGCAGATTCTAAATCCTAAGTACAGAAAATGAAGTGAGCAATCGAAACACCCGAACACCTGAGGTCGTTTTCTACATTACAAAATTCCTGTTACATTAAATATCTCACTAAGCTGTGTAAGTGAATTAAATAAACAAAATTAAAAACTCATGCTAATACATTTTTAATCACAAATCAAAAAGTTCAAGATTTAGTACAAAACTAATGATTTTAGATGTCCCCGTCTCCTTTGCTCCTTTCCTTCTAAGAAAGTTTAAAATTGTCTGACGTGCGCTTGTTTGCACTTTTCACTACGATTTTATTCGCACTCACACAGTGCTCGAACTCAATGCTAAATCTACCGTGATCTTCACTTCTATGAAATTCCCGTCTGCTGCATCTAAAGGTAAAGAAATGTGCTTATTGTACCATTTTGTACATTTTTTATTATTTCAGAGAAACAAATTGTACCCGAGACACTTATTCACGGTTATAAGTACTTATATTTAGGTATATACTACTGTCTGTTGTATTGTTCTTGTATGTGGTCCATTCTATAGAAACATTTTAAAAGTATAATAAATTTTTGTCTGTTATGTATCATGTTATGATCGTATTATATGTGCTGTGTCTGGTAAACAAAATCTTACGCTCTATCACTCTATCGGAATAAGAACGATAACTGCAACACTACTGTGTATACCTACAGTACAGTAGCATTGTAAGTATAGTTTACAAGTTTAATATAACCGGGGGAAGGAAGCAAGTTGAAATGAGATACCAATTTAGAAGTAGCAGACATTCAGGCTGAAATAATGGAAATTTCCTATTCATTCCGTTCTACTTGTCTTCCTTCTTACGAGGAGCTTCCAGCACAGCACAATGTTAAGTAGAGATATTTGTAGAAGTTGGAGCTGTTACATTTTGTTTTATTATAAAATATAGCAAAGCAGGTTTGCCCCCTAGAAATTGCATACAGTAGCTATGTAGCTATATATTGTAACTATAACTTATGTATTTACCTTAGTACTGAAAACTGAAGTACATTGCAAAATATATACTTAACTTCGTACATAAAGAGGTATAAGGGACAGAATACAGATTCATCGTTTAATCCACAATGTAACACTGCAGAAAGTAGGAGCACACACAAAACACACTCACAGCAGTAAAGTAGGTAAGTCGAATCCTTGAACATTGAATCTGGTCTGGTGAAGAACAAAGGAGAGGAAAGTCCCTGTTTTATTTCGTATTTCAACATTCAAGACTTTGCTTTGGCTACTCCTGTCCTATGTTGGTCGCATAAATGTATTTCACCCTTCATTACCTTGCATTGCATTGTGCTCCATTGTACATTGTACTGCACAACACTTCTTTGGAAATTTTGCTATATAAACAAGCTGTAACAAGTGCTTATATTTGTAGAAAACGTTGTTAAGTAAGTATACTCTCAATACACTATATGTAGTATAGTGTAAGAAAGGGAAGAAATGAATATATAGTCGTAAGAGAGAATAAATGTATCTCTTTATGTTATCTTATACGATAAATGGAACGGATAAGGAGTGGTTATTACCCATCATCCCGTTCTATTCTTTCTCTTTAGCTTTCCTCTCCTTTTTATTTACATAAGGGCTATCCCGGGCCCGATTTTCGTGGCTCGATATCTTTCTCTGTCCGTTTCAAACTGAGTATAGTACAAATATATACTTTTATGTATAGCATAACACACCATGCTTAGACCGTGTAAAGCAATAGAATACAACGCAATGCTACCAAGTCCATTTCATTTTGTCTTATCTAATGTATGTTGAGTTGACGCTGCAAAATTGTCTATCTCTTTTGTTTCCTTTTGTTTTATTCCTTTTCTTCTTTCTCTTTGTTTTTCCCTTTCATTTAACTAACTGATTTGGTTAGTGCTGTTTCTGTATGGTTTGGTGTGGATTGAACCAAAGTTGTAGTTCTGTCTGAAACCATACGGACATAGTATCCCGTTGGACGCAGTATCCCAGAGGACATAGTATTCTATGCAGCGTTGCCTTTGTGTGTCCATATAAATACTCGAATAAATAGTCGATGAGACCTATTAGGTCTGTTTATAAAATTATTTATAATAAACCGTTGTAAACGAATGTAACAAAGAGGGAACCTATACTTCCTATAGTTATTCGAAAAAGATCAAAAAAGTTTGAATTTATTCAAAAAAGTTTGAATTTATTCGAAAAAGATTGAATCTACGTTGTGTGACATGCTTACATATAATAGACGATACACGACAGACATACAAACAACTGAGTATTATAATATAGTATAGGAGGACACACGGATGACAGACAAACAGAGTCTAGTCTTCCCATAGAGAGGGAACATAGTTCCCTCTCAATAATATAGGTAATTCGATTAGTTTAAAGACCTTAATATCAATTATGAATGAAGGCAATAGGACTTCATCGGCAGTTATTTATTAGTATTCTAATGTTTGTGTGAATGCACAACAAAGGCAACGCTTCATAGAAAACTATGTCCAACGGGATACTACGTCCGCGTTTTTTTCTGAATGTGTTCTTATACTTTTATGCATCTGTGCTTTTATGATGGAATATACTATAACTATAACTAATACTTACTTTGAATATGCCCACGATGGTACAACAATATGCATTATTATAATTTTTGTATAGTTTTTCTTGTTCTCTTCTTAGTATTACATTTACTACTACTACTATGCATGAGTGAATTCTAATAATACATTGTATGTATGTAGGTACGTAATAAAATTCTTATAGATCCTCTTCTCTATCGCTGATACTTTCGGATATTATTAGGCAGCTTAAAGTTTACTTATTGTTACTGATGTTACTTAAGCATGCAGATGGATTTAAGAAAACAAAACAAAAGAATAGCAAAACAGAGCACAACTCTTTATTTATACAGATTGACGTTCCTTGGACTATACATACTATTTATGTATAGTACATGTGTGTTGTGTTCTCCCGAAATGCATAGTTTGGAGTTAGGATAATATCATATACGAAGTGAAGTTTAGTGTGAAAGAGAAGAGCACATACTAAACTAGGTACTATTACTACTTACACTTACGTACTTCTGTTTGAGTTGGGTATCTTCATCTCTGCAAATATAGAAAAGAAAACAAAAACTTTTGCTGCTTTTCTTAAGTAGCTTACTCAACTGAAATAATGTATCCTGTATTCTATTACCCTACACTCTAAACTACACAAGGCTCCTACTAACATTAAGACTTTGCTCTTGCTCTGCACAAGTTTCTAGAGGAACCAAGTGCTCTTAATGGTTCAGATGAGTCTTCTTCGCAGAAGTTTATCAAGTAGGTACATATTACATAAATACTTAGGGTACATAAGTATGTAAGGCATTACATACATGATTTTCCTCTTGTTTCCAAGATAAAGATATTAAACTTAAGTAGCAAGCATATGTAATGTACACTTGTATATTACGTATACATAACCTATGTTAATACAATACAGTATACAGATAGTATGGCGAATAGTTAACTTACCTATTGAAGAAGCCTCAAGAAAATATTTATTAATACAGAGAATAGAAACAAAGCTTTCCAGTATTAGTAATAACATTAGATTCTCATTGTGCAGAGTATTTTTAGGCAGTTAGACATAACTTTTGTAGAAGATCAGAATTTTGAGTTAACTGACTTGGTTGTTTTCACTAGGGAGGAAAGTGAGTGCTATAAGAAACACATATGATGGCGATGGGACATTGACACGAAGAATTTATTTACGAGTGTTTTATTGCACTGCACAGATAGATACTAAATTTTTTGTTTATCAATGCCTGTATATATTTATCTTTCTGTTACACATACCTTGACTTGACTAGCTCTGTTATATATCTGTAGGTAGTGATTGCTATTTCCCACATTTTATTTGCTGTAAAGAATTTAAGATCCTACTTGCTACTAAAAGGCAAAAAATTAGGATTTATTGCGAAATACACATTATGCTTAATACTTACTATAATATCAATTATATAACCTTTTAGACGAAGTAACGAATTCGCATTGTAATTTGTAATATATGAAATTAATTCTTCTTTTTAATTGCAATTCAAAAATCTACAACGAAGTCTTGATATAACCTTAGTATCGAATATATCTACATATATGAGTAGTAAGTGCCGAAGGAAATGATTTTCCAAAGATACCGTCTCCAAAAGACCTGCATTTATATTTTAACTTGAATTTTATCGGCCCTTGGATTATTTTAATAGGATTTTACCTTTGCGGAATAGAAAGATGATAATATTGTGCAGTTAATGTTTTAGGGTGTTAAGAAATCTACTAATGTTACGAAAAGTTAATTTGTAAGTTTAATAAGTGTGTTTTATTTGTATTTGATTAATTTCAGCTGTTGGCCGTAGCCGTTAATGCGTCTCGACTCATTTACTCGATGAATCAGAGTGATTAAACGAGTGACGAAACCATAAAGTGAAATAAAAGGAGTAAGAGGAGCAATTAGCTATAAATAGTTGAGAAGAATACAGTTGAGTGTTATTCTGGTGTGGTGCTACGCTGGCTGGTGGATGAAAAGGATTATATATTGCATGGTAGGCTGTGTATGTAAGTGTAGCTAAATAACTGGTTAATGTATCTTAAGTGTAAAGTGAACGTAGAGTAACGATATAAAATAAAAATAAGTTGAAGTCATAATCGTAACATTAGTAGAAGGGAAAGTAGTTTGACTGAAATTGAATAGTGTTACTGTGTTAGAGATAGAGCGTGAAATCCTTTCATTAGACAGTGTTGATTTGAGTCGCTGAGTCTTTTAAGAGCTCACTAAGGATATTAAAGCGTCAGATAAGTTCATGATGTGGGCTCTCAATCAAATTATTCATAAAGGCTTCTCTTCGTTCTACTTCTTGGTCATACTACTCCCATTTTTCATTTTCTCGGCTTTCGGAGAGCGAGCAAGTGGGGTTGCACCCGGGATGAGCTCGGCTTCTGTACAAATTCCCTCCTATTCCAACAACAACAACATTGCCAGTACTAAAGATGAAAATCAGGGCAACAGTCTAAGGAAACCTTGGCTTGGTTCTATTAATCCGGCAAATGTTCTTTTAGTTACTACACCGTCACCGAAAAGAACTACGAGCGGATTTAACGGAAATGCGAGAAAACCTTTGAAACTCAGCCAGGTTAGTTTATATTCCTTTATGCGGCTTTTGAATGCATGTGTACCTAATATGTAGCACTGATATATGGTATTTATACCATATTGTATCCTACAAAAGTCAACATATACAAAGATATACGAAGGAAAGGAACTGAAGTGAATGAAAAATATGCACACAATGTTGATACTCATGCAAATACTAATACAATACCGTATTTAACAAATTAGTTTGCTTACAAATTACAACATATATAAAACATATCCCTATATTCCTCTTCGTATCACATCATACGAGAATATGTATTACTATTACTACATCCCTGATGGATAGATTTCCCAGATAATTACTCCGGATGGATAGTTTTAAATTACCTATTATTATTGAATTCTGATGCTGTTTTTTTGATAACTAAATAAAAATACGCGATGTCAATGCTCATACAAATAATAGGGCAAAATTTTCAAAAAGTCCATTTATGTTCCTAATAACTTCCTAGGAATATTTTGCAATTATTCTCCATTGTTCCGTATATTCTAATTATCTTGGTGGAAATAAATTCTCCAGAAAGAATATCTGCGATTGCGATATATATTTTACTAATAAATGCTCACAAAAAGCTGGTACCCCACATGGAACTAATTCGGTATATACGGTATGTATAAGAGCTTTTGAAAAAATAACAGTATATTTATTTCAATTTGGAACTTTTGACACTTTAGTGTGTAGGTGACCTGGTATGGCGTGGTTTTGGTGTGGCAATGGCACTCAAACAGCAAGGGAAAAGTAAATAGTATGTTAAGTATGTAGCGTAGCATGATATTTGAGAATCCCGTGCTAAAACGTTATTTATCAAATTGAAGGCTAAGGTTAAACACTCAGAAGGAAAAGAGTATATGGACTTTCAATGTTTTCCACGATGGCATCGCATCCCGTGCCCTTTTTACTATAAAAACTTTATACTTTAATAAAAGTTTGGAAGTATAGAAATAAATATGAAATTGTAGCAAGTACAAGCAGCAGATGCATCTAATGCGCTCGTCTACTCTACTTTTTTATACGTTGGAGAATTTTTCAATTTTCTGCAATTCTCTCCCACTCTGTTCTAATGTAGTATAGTACTATATATACCTTATATTATAGTAACTACAGTATACGACATGGTTACTTTTGTAAGTAAGTATATAAGTTGCAGTTGCATTTTACGACTTGGGAAACTGGGTTAAATGTTCACTTACTGATTTCATGAACTGATACACTCGATTTTCTTATACGACACTTCTACATTTAAATTTCTTATTATGATGATTAATAGCCTTGAACTTTAGTAAGGAAACATGTTTCTTTGTTGAGACGATGCAGGCCAAACACTAAATCAAAGACAAGGAAACCCTTATCTAATCTACAAACCTATAAATTCCAAATAGTGTTTGATAAATCAATTTAAAGACACAAGAGAAGTCAAACGGAATGCTCCAACATTTTTCTATCTAAAACCAAAAATTCATTCTACTTTATTCTACACCCATTTGCTTTTTATTTACATTTTTAACATGCCAACAATAACATTAACATTCTCAATGTCTAAATTGCAATTTAAAAGTTTACGATGTACCCTGTACCCACACATGCAGCATACTTATGCTACCCTAAGAACATTCGAGTTTTTCAACTATTCCATTATTTGATTAGTTTCGAATATCTGGAAGCAAACAAGCTTTACATTAAGTATCTGCAGAGCAGACAATATACTGACAATAATAGTAAGTAGATAATGTGAGCTTTTCATAAATTCCCTATTTATATGCGACTAAAATTGTATGCAACCCAGGACAAGAAATACCAGACACTGAATGAAATCGATTCGGCTGGAAAAGTAGGGAAATCATTGCACTATCAAGTCGTGGCTGGAAAAGAAGATGAAGTTACCAGCTACAGCGTCGGGAAAGAGCGAACGGAAATTGGATCCTATGAAGATATACAGGGACTACTGGAGCAGTTTATTAATTCAAAGCCTGACCTGACTAATAATCTCGATGTAATTACTCAAGCCTTTCGTTTTGTTAAGCTGGACTCTCATCTCAGCAATTTGGTTAATCAAGTAAGCCTTCATTTAATTCAAATCAATAATTATTCCTGACCATAGTAATAAACGTGAGTAACCTATAATTATTGCATTGGCCTATATAAGGTATCGTACATTTTGTGCATTAGTAAATACTTAATATCAGGATGTGAATAATTTTTGCACAAATTATTTGGTAAGTAATATGTGTTTGCATATGAAATTCTATTATTATATAGATCAATGGAAAATAAAGTAATACGTGACAGCAGTGCCACGAGCAGCAGCAGGGATTTAACTTTATATGAAACAGAAATATTGAACTAACTATCATGAAACTTTTAAAGAGTAGTTATCTGTAATTTTACGTTCTATATAATTCGCCTTCACTTGAGATTCTACTAAAAGTGTTGATGTGTAGTACAATGAGCATATAGCAGCAATTTCCACATAGTTCTGAATGAATGTAGTAAGCCTTTTTGTATCGTTTAATCATTGTTAAGAGGTCGAGATAATTCAACAAAAAATATGTCAATTAAGGAAAATTAAGATATCATAAATACCATAAACTGAAACCACTAAGACTTAGTTGACAGTTGGTGGTTAGGTCTGATCTGGAAGGGAATTGGAATTATACGTACTAGAATACTATATACACAGTAATAGCTTCTCCCGTGAAATTCAGATTACTAGCCATTAGATTGTATAGCTGTATTAAAGGCTAATGTTCTTTTAGTCAAGCCGTAAGATATTATACATTTAGTTAGGTACCCAGTAGAAAACTATTGATGAAATTTAGTGAGTATTGGTTAGTTCTAGTTATAAAGTAGGATACTCTATATTGGGATGCTGAAAGCTATTATTAACAATTATATGGTATCACGAAATGGAATTCAATGGAAAGAAAAGAATGAACTGAAGTCAATGAGATGTGAGAAGACCACCCAATGGCCAATTAGAACTTTGGCCGTCGAGTCACTAGCCATTTACACTTAAATGTCCTAATACTTTATCCTAATTGACTAATAACTTCAAATGGAGGAAAAAGCATATTTGCTTGCACTTTCAGTTGCACTGAGCTATATTACAGTGGCAACTGAACAGAGGGAAGCGAAGTACATTAACTAAGTTCGCAAAAAATGTTAAACCAATTTATTATCTTGCATTTCAACTTACATTACGAATACATTACATAAAATAGTTTGTTATTTTGGTTACGTTACATGCATTGCAATAGCTGTACTTTGGGATGAGTTGGTTCGCAATTACATTGTGGTAAGCTAATATTTCTTTAATGAAGCATGAGACATAAATTATATCTTCAGTAAAAAGTTTTGCAAGAGACATTTGTAAAAATATAAAAAATGAAAGTTATTGGAGAGTGTGTATTCCCAGAATATTATTTCCAGGAATGTTGGTTGCTACACTGCATTGAAATAACATTCAATAATTGGCTTGCTCCATGTAAAGTTCAATTTTGTGTTTTGTTGCAGTTGGCGAAGCTTCAAGAAAGTCATGAAAACCTACAAAGTCTGACAGTTAAACAGGAAACTAAGTTTGAGTTGTTGGCAGACGCTATGAAAACTATAGGTAAGTAAAGTATTTCATTTCTGCCTGTAATTTTTGTCCAAATAACGAACTCAGTAAAGGGTTTACGTGTACATTTAAAATATCTTGTATAAAACTAGAAAGTGTACGCAGTTTAGTTATTGTTATTAGGTATCATCGCAGGAATGCATAAAATTATAGAGCTTAGAGCTATCACAACTGTTCTCCACTTAATAAGATTACAGAGGTTGTAAATTCGGGCGTATTTTTGCTTTGATTCATAATTTCTATACTTTTGCTTGGATAACACTTTATACCAAAAACCTGCAGTTTGCTCTTCGCTAAATCTATAATGCCCTGAATGTTTTGTAAATAAAAATGTCAAACCCATATAATTCCTATTAGGTCGAGATCTTTTAAAATTAAATTAAGCAGTACCTAGACCTACAAAGATACGTTGAGCAAAAAGTTCCATATGTTGCTAACGAGGACAATTTCTTGAAATATTTAACCCTTGGTCCTTTATTATCCGTAACCTAACCACTATTGATTAACGTTTACTTATTTTATGTACTTATTACATTCCGAGGGACATTAGGAGTTTTGTCCTTATACATACATAGTACCTCGAGTGTCGTACGTTATGAGATTCAGATAATATATCAACATGAGCTTTTGTCCTCACATACATAATTGTTCAACCGATAAGAGAGCTTCTCGTAACAAATGTTCTAACAGTCGATTGAAGCAGTCAGAGAACGAGGGCAAAAGTCAAATAAAATTGAAGTATGTTCAAAGATTTCATAGAGGAAGAAAAAAGTACTTTACTACACAATCGACCAGCCTCCATAACATTATTACATAACATTCAATTCTAACTTTTTTTATTCCGCATCACATGGGCATTTTGATAGCGAAATTGCTGAGGATATTATTGAAAACCGTGTAACGTTATTCTTTTTAATCTAAAATGGTACAGTGGGAGTTGCGAACTGTCCTTCAACTACCGAATTATACCTTCCCCAAAAAACAGCAAGTACTTTTCGGTGCTTTCATAAACTAATCGTTTATTGTGTTCCTATAGTTGCTTATTTGGAAATTGTCATCAAAATGATTGGCTCACTACAGACAAATTATTTTTATTTTAAGCTTTTTAAATTTTACTATTTACTTATAATTATTAACTTTAGCTGTTGTTTTTATTTACCTTGCCATATAAATTGTCCCATATGAAATTATTATATAATTAATTACACCATTAAATTGTATTGTGGTGAAAGTAATATATTTTTATCAACATATTATGAAGCTTTCTGTATATACACAATAAAATCATAAAGTATAATGCATTATTGTAATGCATTTTGCAATGGTACAATGTACATTACAACATAATGTGTAGCAAAAGTAACAATATAAATAAAAGGGGGGAAATATTAATAAAACAAAGTGAAAGTACAATTAGTAGCCCTAATTATTGCTTCCTCCACCGCTGTCAAACATTACATAATACATTAAGCAATTTGTTCTGCCTCACACTTTCACTGTTTGACTTTGAGACTTTGAGAGCTTCAACGGCGACATTGAATTGATGTAGAATGCATGAACCTAATAATATGTAGCATAAAGGATAATACTCCATTTCCTTTGCCTTGCTTAATAAAAAAGAGAGTGAAAGTATCCTGAAGTACGTTGTGCCAGTCTTTCTTTCTCTTTGCTTTCGCTTAAATTCAAAGGGAATAGTTGGCTAAGTAATTGTGAGTATATGTAGTTTCACTTTTGGGAGAAAGTTTGGCATATGGCCGTAAGTGCTTAGAGATAAGTACTAATAGTAACTGATATTAGCTACCTACTAAACTTTTGTTTTTATCGAAAAGGATCTTGACTTTCGGCGACCTAGTAGTTGTGTATTAGCAAAGTTACTCTCAGTCCTCTGATGCTTTATTTATGGCAGTGCCGTATTCTTTGTTCTAACATAGTTTCACGATACAGTTCTGCGTATGTTGTTAATAATCTAATACAATTCCCCCGTGACTTGCTTCTTTTCTTCAGAGATTTTTCCTAGTCAGAAAAAATTACGTAATATTGCGGTATATATTATTTTAATAATCTTATATTTGTAATATGCTACACTGAAGCCTATTAAAAGTAGCAATAGTAGAATTCATTTTACCAATTATATTCTTATATCAGATATTATTAAGTTAAAGTTGACATACAAAAAAAGTATTTTATAAAATCCGTTCTTAGAGAACCATTGACAATTCACGTAACTACAGCTTACATTGCTCAATTTTTAATATAACTACAATTCGTCTCATAATTATGAATGCATAGAGAAATTATCATAAGTAATATAGAAAATACTAGCGTAGTAGTACTAAGTATATTATGTACTAGGAGAACGGGAATCCATTATTTTATGTTTCGTTAATTATGGTACGTAGTGTAGGTATACAAATTGTACAAAGATGATATAAAAACACGTATAAAATATGTATAAGGACAGCTACTTATGTATATTCTGAAAATAATGTATGTAACAGTTTAACTGTTTTATTTAGCATAGGTAAGTACATAGCACATTTGAAGATTTTAGGTATAATGTGCCTCGTATTAAATAAGTACTATATAAGCTTTGTTAACAACTGTTGTTGTAGGCATGTTCATTTTATTTATAAATTGTTTGTTTCCCCTTAGCTAACTCTTTGTCTACGGAATCAACGAAGCTGAAAGCTGTAGAAGATAGGATTGAGTCGGAGATTTCAACGATGAACCAAAGGCTAGAATCCGCAGTAGAGAATGTAATCAAATCATCCGCAACGTAAGTAATTATTTTTCGCTTTCCTTCTCTCCATCATGTCATCTTTTAAGAATTCTGAAAATTCTACTTTCTGTGTTACCTTTATAAGTTCTCCTTTACCTACATATATTTTATTTATTCAGCCATTTCTATCAAATTCCACTTTGCTTATGGCTAAATATACAACGGGAATCATTAGTCATGTATTTTTGTAAATCCGCTAATTTGTTTTATGGACTGACGTCTGTAATGTGTACTTTGTACGATACTGTTACATAAGGCAAATAAGAATCAGTATGAAAAGAAAGGAAAAAGAAGAAATCTTTGGAATTGTCAATAAGGACATGGTGGAAGGTTAAGTTAAAACTTTGCATAATACGCCTGAGTTGCCCTGTCCTGTTCTGGTCTCAGTGCTAAATTGCTCTTGTGCTGAAGCTGCATTGAAATTTAAAGGAGATAGGAAAACAAATCAAGTAACCTACTGTAAGTATGTACAGAACAGAACACATTGTATTTGTATTGTATGTACTGTAGCATAAGTTGAGTAGGAGATGCAAAGAGAAAGTAGTGAAAGGAACCACACGCAATGCAATGCAATGCAACGAAACAGAATGTCCCACTCATTTTGTTGGCCCTGATTAGTTTTTCCTGGCCTGGCTGCCTGTATTCTGTTTCTCTTTTGCGTAGTTCCCTTTTATTACATTTCCTTGCCGAAAGTTAGGGCTGCTTTGTTTTCTAAATTACTTTGTTTTTCCGAGTTTAGGTTTGCAATGCTTAAGTTACGAACGGTTTAGGCTGGGTTACGTTAGGTAAGTATAATATGTTGATAATAGAAAAACAAATAGTAATAGTAGTGATACTGATAGCAACTGATAGTAGAAAGGCACTTATGGTTAGTGTGCATTTAAACCCAGCTTCCTGTCCCGAGCTGAATTGCAGCCATGTCTCTTTGAGTGTAAGTATGGTATGTAGGTACTAAAATACCAATCTAGGTTTACATTGTGTAGAAATCCTCATATATGTATTGTATTATGTACTACTAGTTAGCAGACTAGGCCAGGCCTGGCCAGGATTTAGAATTCGTTACCCGACTCCACTTCCTCTAGTAGATAAGAGATACCTTAGGAAAAGAATTGAGTAGGAAGTTTGTAATTTTACAATAACGAGGTTTGCTTTACATAATGTAAAAGTTTTTATTAGTAAATACTTTGCCTTTATTGTACTTAACTTTTACAAGTTTTCTTTCTGTTCTCACAATCAATTCAATTCCGAATTCAGCTCAGTTCTTCTCTCATATTATAAAATTCTTGCTCAACTAAAAGAGTTAATTCGTCCGCTTCGGATTTCTCGCTAACAATTGCTTTCTCTATAAGGAAAGCTAAGCGGAGTCCGTCCACATAAGTGAGCATTGTAACTGCAATGGCTGAAATGAAATGAAAATGAGAATTTTTAGTGTTTTGCCAAATTGGTTTGACTTTTAAGTTTGAACTTTAGAACTTATTGACAAGACAGGACAAACCTCCACTTCCACCAATTATTGGAGCCCAGAATGCACAATCAGTCATTTCGTATTCACCCCCGAAACTAATTTTATCCGAAGGTCCAGGAAAATTTGACATGATCAACGTTCCTATATAGTTCTGCCACATTATTTCTCTAAGGAAGACAGGCCAGGTGGCCACAATTGGAGTCATATAAAAGTTAGCCATTGTAACCGGAGATTTCTTTATTGACGACATTGTATTTTCTGATTTATTTAATCTTTCTTTCGATGTCGGGGCTCCAGTAGGTAGTGGGACAGTTACGACAGACCTGGAATAAGAATAAGTTTGTCAGTTTGGGTGACTTTTGTGAAAATTAGGTTAAATAAAAGAATTGTCTATCTTTTGCTTTGCCAATATATTTACCAATGGTTAACAAGTTTTTCTATCGGATGACTTTTCCATGGGAAAGGTAGCATTGCCCTCATAACCTCTGGAATATCTTTCTCCATTCCATGAAGCTGGAGATACTTTCTGATTCCCCCAGCCAGGCCGGCGACTA
>JAQFYC010002724.1:0-24023 GCA_034694165.1 Tomocerus mixtus | reverse complement strand
TAAACGCAAATCGCGAAGCAAAATCGTCACTTCGCGAAGGAAAACTTCCTTTTCACGAAAGTATAAACTAAGCGTAACAGTTGCACTATTTCACTTCCGCTACTTATTTATGTACTGTCTTGACTGTTTTATTTTCATTTCAAAAGATCAGTTTGAATTATTTTACCAACTTTATAACGTATATAATGTAAGATGGATTTAAATTGCAGTAGATAATAATTCAAAGAATCCATAATACTATAAAAGTTGAAAATCTAAGAAAGTAATGATCTATCTAAACGTCTATATAGGCTATATGTCCACTCTGTGCGGATTCTTTGGAACCACCTTCCATAATCATAGCTGATCCGTCCAATCTTAGTTCGGACACGATATCCAATACATTAGAGACTCTCCAAAGTCTCCATAACTCGTACAACTGGGATAAAGGGCACGGAAGTAAAGCACTACTCTGTCATATTGGATTTCGTGGAAATATATTGGACACCGAATACCACAAACGGATTGAAAACAAAGCTTTTTGGAAATACGAGAAAGATGGAACGAAAAACGGAATACTCTTGGGAATCTTAATGAATCTTTTAAATTTTACAATTGAGAAAGAATATATTTCCAACGCCGAAGAAGAAGGGAATTACTCTGGAATATATTTGTCCCCTGGAGGCGATCTTCCAAAATTTCATATTTATGGTCGTAATTTAGTGCACAGTCATAATTTAGTCGAGGTTTTCCTATACTGCCGAAAAATTGCAATTATTTCAGCCACAGGCTGGGATTTCCTTTATTCTCCTTTTGAATTCGAGATTTGGATTTTTATTTTCATTACAGGAGTTTTCTATACGTTGCTTCATAGGGGTAGAATATCTTACGGTCTTGATATTTTTTGGTCCGTTATTGGTATCCCTTGTAACAGTGATTGGAGGAATAGTAAATTTCTTTCCTGTTTCCTTGTTGTCCTGATTAATTTAAATGTAGGATATTTAAGTGTAATTACAAGTAAAGTAATAATCCCTAATAGGGAGGCGGATATTGAAAACCCAACAGATCTGTTCCAGCAAGGTTATAGATTTATTATCGATAGTTATAATGCTACACTTGTTGGACCTGGATTTATTGGATATTATTCACGGGATTTTGACCGAGTGAAAATTAAGCACGAGGATGATTCTGACGTTATTGTCCCAGTGGACAGCTGCACGGATACACACAGTCCAATATGCATAGCCCAATGGGCTGGACTATGCACAGGGCTACTTTATGCAAATGATAAGGCGGAAGATCTATTAAAAATTCCGGCAGACATGAGAGACAAATGTCATGTAGTGAAAACACCTTTCAGGAAATATTGGGTAGCTTTCTACTCGCAAGGACAACTTTCACCAAAAATATATCAGACGCACCAAAGATTAATTTCCACAGGAATCGATGTATTTTGGGAAAAGCTTCATTCTATCGGATCTGTGTACAATGCATATAGACATGCAAATCACTCTACAAAAGATCAAAACCAGCCTTCTAAACTTAGTTTTGAAACTCCAGTTTTACTTGTTTTTAAAGCGTGTGGAATCATGATAGCTTTGTGTATCCTTCTGCTGTTAGTTGAAATAACTACAATTGGAATACGCCGAATGGCCATTCTTTGTAGAAATCGTGTAGATATAGAATATGAAATACTGTGGTAGCAAATCTGGCAGATAGAATAAATAATAAAATTAAACAAATAAAAATAAAATAAAATAATCTGACCAAATAAACAAGTCATTGATACCCAGTACACCTTTCTGACACCACCCTGCTCATCATAATTTTACGACACTTACATTAAATATTGAAATGGCACTAATTTGGATAGAGCAAGTAGTTTATATACTTACAGTTAGATATTATATTTAATAGTCTTTAATTACAGCAAAAGACTAATACAATATTTCCAATCTGGTATTTTGGCATAATCTTTTGGTATTATATAATATACATAATATAAAGTATGGTTCATTTGGAATACAGGAAATAATGAATTATTTATTTAATTGCCTACTTAGTAAACATTAGATCAGAACAGAACACAGCTAAAAATAAGATGTAGACTGTAGACTGGTTTTAGAATGAAACCGTTCGCATTCTACAAATAATATTCGCAAAAATATTTTGCTATTATAGTATTTGCTTAAGAAAGTAAAATAAATGATCGATATGTCTGAATTACATTTATTAAAATAATAGGAGCAATATTAATGCAATGTTGCATGATTATTTATTTATTTATTTATTGGAGACCAGTACAGTTTTGTGTTCACAAAACTGTACTGGTCTCCTAATTTTCACATTATATTATAGTATTTAATTTTCAAAACAATGGTTATCGTTACAAGTGCCATTATTTCCACAGGGGGTATTTTCTGGCACAGGAGAATACAAGTTAACCTTTTTAATCCCCCCCAGCTCAGGGACTTGAACTGAACACACAAGATTCCGGCATAGAAAAGAAGCAAACTTCAAGTCGAAAGGTGCTACAGTGGCATTGGGACTCTCCATCCTTTGCTGGCAAATCTCATTCATTCCTGGCAAGAGTGTTTTATTTCCTTCTCCGTGGCGAATATCAATGAAAGGATTTATTTCGTGCTGTCCGATTTTCAAACAATATCCCCCGCCTGTGTCTATGTAATCTTTCATGGATTTCAAGCTGCACTCGCTGAAATAATTGTGGTGAGGCACCTCAAATCCTTCAGGACTCATAGCATAGCCGTCATCTTGAGTGCAATTGGAGGATGCTCCACTTCCATCGTGTTCAACACCCAAACTGTGGGCAAATTCATGTACAATAGTGAAAAATCCCCCGTAGAACCCGTCGTCTTCCACCACAACAGTGGAATAGGACTTTTTCTCTTCTGAACTAACATGGCAAGCTCCCTTAAAATAAGTTTGACCTGAACAACTGCTTTCATTCTGGTACTTTTTCATCAATAAGGGATTTCCTAACAAAAGTAGAGCCAGATCGTGTTTTGGAATCGTACTATTGTTTTCAAATACCCATTTTGAAAAACCTGCAAGAGTGTTTTTAAGATCGAATCTATTTCCACTGGCATTGACAGGCGGGCGGTTATTTTTTAAAAAACTCGGTCTCGTTCCCGGAGAAATTGCAAATATTCCCGAAATGATGAATCGTATTTTTGGGTCAATATAAAACCCGAAGCGATTGTTAACTGCGTGAATAAGGACAGCCACATAATCTGTAATTTCATTTATATTCCTTCTGTACATATTATGGTAGAGTACAGGGTCTAATACAACGAAAACTTGAGCTGTTGCATATGTTTTCATTGTTTCGGTATTATTATTTGTGTTGTTAATATTTGCGCTATAGTTATACTGATAGCTATTTCCGGATTCTACATAGTCGGGCATCCTTTGGCACTTATTATCCATTTGAACTGCAATTACTTTTGAGATATTCCTTCCGCTTTTTGGTTCTACTGAAATAAAAGCAATGCTTTGTATCACACCGACTATTTTCGCTCCCTCTTGAGAGACATTCAGGGACAAGGCTGCGTCTTGATCCGGATTTATATAATGACGCTTGTCTATTAATTCTACCTCCGACTTATTCGGAGTTACATCCAAAACCCTGGTCCCGTAATTGTCAGATTCGAATAAAATTTTAACCTGAAAATTTGGAGCAAAAATAGACTTCTGAGTTTTCGCTAAAAACACCGTAAGGTTGCTGCCGAGCACATTTGTTTTCACTGCTGCAAATGCGTGGTTGTCGTGGTCGTAAAGTAAGTATTTTTTAACCTCTTGTTGGCCTTTGGATAGATTTGGATAATTTAGTTGCTCCTCTGTGAAAGACTCTACTACACTACAAGGAACACATGTAATTGCTAATAAAAATAATTGTAACGCAGGAAAAATATTAGCAGAAACTGTCGAATCAGTACGGAAAACCATCTTTAGATGTGTTAGGGACTTGATAACTCATAATTTTAATTGAGTTATTGCCCTCAGAAGTTATGATCCATTAAAATATAATCATTTATGCGTTGCAATATTAGTATCTACTGCAAACGTGAGGTTGTATCTCGAAAATATTGTGTACCTACATACAGTATACCTAATTAATAATGGGACCCACTTATCTATGCAGTATGCAGCTGTGTATAATACAAAGTACATATTTACTTGATCCACAAATATTTACTTTATGATGGCATTGTAATGATTTTTAATGACATGGCATGTGAACGCGTAACATAAACAGTTTGTGTAGAGTTTGACTTCATTTACAATTACAATACAGTATAAGCCGATTGGAATCCACATGTCGATCTGATTCCCCACTATGGGTATATCCCTGATATCAATATATATGTACTTAGAATAGCAAGGGTATCGCAAGAGGATAATTGTGGTGTGGCCAACAAAACCTGATTCCCCAGGGGATTCCATTCGGTTTATGGTAATTAGTTTAAATGTTGACCCCATAAAGATATTATTATTAGCTACTAATACTGTAATAGTCATAAAAGTATTATGGACACCTCATGAATGGCTGAGTACTTGTCCCCAGTTTAGAGTTAATTGTTATAATAACTTAACAGCAATTTAGTATTATTATCTGGACAGATGATTAAATGCCAATTTTTTTGGCTTTACTTTAACTCTTTGGGATAGACTTTTAATTCACAAGAAAAATAACTACATGGCAAAGCAGATAACACTTTTTATTAAATGATTACCATTTTAACCATTTGCATATTTCAAATTGACATGTGGCATGTAGGTAGATCAGCCAAGCAAAATTATAAATTTTTAACAGGTATACTGATGCTGATGTAAGTATAATAGTGCTTAATTACACCGAAAATGCATTTACGATAAGAAAAAAGTGCTTTCAATTTATTTGTGTTTATTTGTATTTAACTATGCTTATCATTTGTAAATAGCTTTCACATTTGACAGATGGTACCTGCTTTCCCCAACTTGCTTTATTTAGCGTAGGAGGAGGTACTGTATTTGTTGCATTTATTATGTAAGAAAATATTAAACCTAAAAGTTCAAGTTCACGAATTAATACACTTCTACATTTATTACTCAATTACTATATTTATTCACTAGACTCTCGACCGCAATTATAATTATAACATCATACATTCTCGTAGCATTACAATCTTTATCTTAGTAAATTGTTATTGCCGGTTGGATAACATAAAAACATTAAAGAAGGCGTACTCGCCACGTTCATATTTATGTACCTTACCTCAACAATAACAAGGCAAAAAATTCAGATTCGTAGTAAAATTGTTACAACAAATTGCAATTAGCAAATCTTTTCGACAAGCTATGGATGCCTATATAGATTGTTATTCAGATTTAATACATAAAATATGAAAGTACTAAGAAGCTACGGAATATATATTCTTGAATATTTATGACAAAAAGATGCAATGTACAATATTTGATAAAAGGGTACCTACGTATGCTCAAATAACTAAAATTGTATATTGTATCTATCTTGTTCTTGGGCCATTAAAAAGTTACACCATTAGCATTTTCAACGAAAACTAAATGATTCATAAAATGATTGATACCGCAACGTAGGGGTAAGGTGTTCTTATCGGTCTAAACAAATAACAGACTAGAAACAGTAATTTGAGTACGCCTTTTTTGATGTCAATATTAATAACTTTTACGTAAGCAGTCAATCACAGATTTAGTAAACTATTTTAGCTTGTGATATTGTAATCCGTCTACATTCTACTTAGTGGAAGGGTACGTTAAACACATATTTATGTACGTGGATAAATTATGTCGTTAATTTAAAAAAATTAAATTAAATGGAAATATAGATTTCTATGCTATAAATACATCGCTAGTTAAAAATTAAGTTTCTGATGTAAAATGGAAAAAGTTTCAATCTGCTATGTAGAGCTTCCCAATGAATTTGAGAGAGAAAACTATATTTCTGCAAAAAGTGAAAATGTATTGCAAAATGGCACAAGAAAGTTAAAAACCCACCGAAGTTATTGGAAAAGAACAATTCGACTTTGCCTAGTCCCTCTGTTATTTTGGGGAGTACCAATCCATCTTTTAATTGGAAAACGGGAAATTAGTTCCAGAAGCCACTGGTTCAGATATCTACTTTCATCCAAATCAAATAAGTGGTACATGCTCCTAACAGGAATTCTTTTCGGGGTCAGTTTTGCTGCAAACTGTTACGCTCTCTACCAAATATTGGAGCTCTTTAACGATCTCGTCATAAGAGCTGAGGTGAAAGGGAACTTATTCATAAAATTGGGAAATATGACAACGTCAATCCCACCGATAATTCTATTGGACTACATTTGGATATGCGGTTACAAAATAAGAGGATTGATTTCATCATTTGACAAAGTGTCTTCCCTGATCATCAGACCTTTTTCGTTGAAAAGTCCTTACCATGTTTCAACAACTGCTTCGGGAAGGAGACTTCTCCTGACATTGTACACCTTGGTCTTTCTCATTCATTTAATGCACGGAATTCTTTTTTCATACAGGAATGCGGAAAATCATTTGTATTTCAACCAAGAAACTTTTCCGCATTATCTTGACTACTTTCTTGGCCCTGTATTCTACACTTTCATTTATCCAATATATGGAGCATTTGCTCTTGCCATCCGCTACGAACTCCGAATTTTGTCTGCATATATTGAAACACTAATTGAAGATAAACAAACCGTAACGAGAGAGAATCTGGACAACTTCAAAATAGCTTTCAAAAATATCGCGGACCATATTTTACAAATTAACGAGTCTTGCTCTCTGTATATGTCCGGGGCATTTTTTGCTACACTAGTTGGGTTTTCTCCAGAAATTTTGGCCTTGTTCATCAATATTGTCTATTTTATAATATTTAGCTCAGCAGAGGACAGCCCAAAAATTTTAAGGCTTATCGAAGGGAATTGTGCTATTCTTACTTTCATTTTTATTCTTTGCTATCTGGCATTAGAAGAGGCTAAGAAGGCGAATAATGATTGCAAGTATATTTCAATTCGCCTGAATGATTTCGTAACTACTCCGGATGCCGATTTGTCAGTGAGTCTTTATCAAGCGGTAAGATGTATTTTGATTATCAAGTATATCAATAAAGTGATTAAATACTAACATTAAATATACTAAACTAAATTATATTAATATCTAATAAGCTTATAATTGCGTGTACCACTGAAAACAACATAAAATCCTTTAGAAAATCAGTAAAAAGTATTTAATTAAAAACTTGGATAGTTAAGAGTTTTATTTTTTGTTGTCTTTCTGTGATCCGTGTTGTGGTTGTGCGAGTTATTCGGAGATAAACTTTTCTAAATCTTGATACGAGTTTATGGATTTGTTTTATAGTACCGTATGCTGAAATATTATGTAAGCTCAAGATTAGAAGGCCCGAAACCAGCTCTTCTGTACATCCCATTGATGAAGTTTTTACCCTTTCTGCAGATTAACAACCAGATTTCAGGGAAGAAAACATCTACACCGTCTGTCTCAATCAGCTCCCCTTCGAATACAGTATAATTTTGCTTTATACACGTATTATGTATGTAGATGAATGAAATCCTCAATAAATACATACTATTACTTTGTTTATTTAATGCACGACAGATGTATTCCTTAGTACAGATAGATTGATTGTGGTCAAAATAAATGTTTGGTATGTGGAAATCTATTGTAGTTAGTGATATAGTTATACAACAAGATATTTTAACTTCATTTTTGCAGTATATATCTATAAGTAGGTTTCAGTAACCTACTTGACAAATAATTTATGTTTCAATCATTTGTCTTTAACAAATTGCGTATTTAATAAAGTATTAAATTCTGAAAGAATCTTTTTGGCATAGGTATATGATATCTCCAAATATTTATTCCTTACTAAATACATACATACTATAGTATCCGTAGTTTAATAATTATATCAATTGTAATTGTAGGTACCATGAAAATAATTATAAATAAAAATATATTAAATGTGAATAAACAAATAATTCCAATCCATTTTCTCATATAGATTAACTTAATTATACGTTAATGAATTGCTTAATCTCATTTCGCTGGTAAGAGAGACCAGAACGCATATTATACAGATATTATCAGTGGCAGATGCATGCTTGATAAGTCAGATATGGTCAAATGCGCCAAAAGGAACAATTTCAGACAACAACAGACAAATCTACCAAGTTATAGGAATTACCTTTATTAGGAATTCTTACCTTTTGAAAACTTGAAAAGCTTATTAATTCATTCGGTCTGCCCATCCACTTAACAATTAACTGTGGCAGTATCACATTTATCATAAGATACCAAGTATATTTATTATCGAGTTGGGGTTCAGTGTCTGAATCTATTTTTTTTACTGATATATTTATATACGACTGGTAAGTCAGATTTTCAATTATGGCGATTGCATGCAATAAATGCTCAGTTTAAATTGGCTTAATGTTTAGTGGGCTAGACGAGACTGGACTAATCATAGGTGGATATCAAATACCTGTGTTAACTAAGTAAATATGATAAATTAACTATAATACTTATTAGTTAATCGTGCAGTGCAAGTGTAGCGTAACGGAAATCCCCTTTTACTATTTAGCTATTAGTAATTTCTTTGTTTGCGAATGCTGATGCTTCCTGTGCAATAACATAATTTGTAAAAGAAGTTTAAGGAGAGACTAAAGACCGTTTGTCTTTTGAACCATCAGAATACTACAAGTCGCAAACTACGAAATTGTGTAAACATTTCAGGAACGATCGAGATCGCTCACTGAGACAAGAGACAAAACTACACTCACAGTACTTAGTCACACTGATAAGTTCGGGCTGACTTCCGTCCTTTTTTGTTTTAACTTCGATACAAAACTTTTCAGTTCTACAGTTGACAGTCAGTGTCAGTGGCAGTGGCATCAGGAATTAGTATTAGTTGTTGTTCGTTAGTTGTTAGTGGGAGCAAAATCGAAAAGTGGTCTTTGTCATGTCGTCGGATCGTATACGCAATTTTAAAAACTACGGAAAAGATACGGAGGTAAAAATTGTGACAGTTATCAGTCATTGTTTCCAAATCCTGTTGAGTAATTCATAATTGACCTTTGACCCTACTGAATTTCTTATGAAAGGCCAATTTAATTGACAATTGACTGTTCATATGCATTATATTTTCAGGAGTTACGAAGAAGACGAGCTGACGAATCAGTTGTCCTCCGAAAACAGAAGAAAGATGAACAACTGGCGAAAAGACGGAACATTGAAGCTGAGGAAGTGGACCACTCCAACAGTTTCGCCTTGTTGACAGGGAAATGCAACGTAACCAAAGAACAAATAGCACTAGAACCTGAAAATTTATTCGCGAAAATGATTGCTGACATTTTTCAGTGAGTGGACTTTATTTTAAATTTTATCTATTAACAATATTTAGGCATTTTCCTTATCTCTAATTGCGTATCTCGTATCTGTAATAAAAGTGCGCTCTATGTAGTACTTAACCGCCGTCAAATTTTATTACAAATACATTGTACTATCTACACAATAACTTTCGGCGGATGGGTTTTGGATGCACAGCACACTAAATCTTATCCTATAACCACAGTTTTTAGCCACCAGTGCAGTAGTGCAGTGGGCAGATAAGGAAACCCATAATTATCTTCAAGGATATGGTATTTTTGACTTTGCTGGTGATTATTACATTTTCCATTATTTGTAAATTAGTAATGATGACGCTATTCAATTGCGTGGAGCTCAGCTGGCCCGTAAGCTAATGAGTGTCTCTAATCCTCCCATCGACATATTGGTAGCTGCTGGTGTTGTGGCAAAATGTGTCGAATTTATTAAAGTGGGGAGTATGCCCGATCTGCAGTTTGAAGCCACGTGGGTTCTGACAAACATCGCGTCAGGAACATCCGATGAAACAAAAATTGTTGTGCAGGCAGGAGCAATCGGACCTTTGATCGAGTTGCTAAGATCTCCGTTGTCTCATCTGGCCGACCAAAGTTGCTGGGCTCTTGGAAATTGCATTGTAATTTTGTACAGTATGCAAAATTTTAAATATGCGGTTTATTATTTCTCAAAATTTTATAAAATAAAGTTTTTCTTTTAAGGGGGATGGAGCTGACATGCGGGATATAATTATTGGAATGGGAGTGGTACCACCGCTCATCGCTTTAATACAGAATCATCAAGAGGTACAATTAATAAAACTTATTCGTCACTATTATATTTTACTTTACCTTATTACAGGCTTTAACAATACAGTACCCAATCCAAAGTTTTCGTATTTACTGCAGTAATTGTTTTTTAAATTGTAGCCAGCTCTGATGCGCACCTTGGCATGGACAATTTCAAATTTATGCCGAGGAAAGAATCCTTCTTCACCTGCTGCAACTGCAAGGCGACAATGCCTTCCAGCATTGGCGTATCTTTTGTCAATGCCAGATATGGAGCTGGTCTGTAAGAAGCTTATTTGTATTGTATATCATAAGAATCATACTAAGACCCCTTAATAACTGTATTTATCATTGTAAAAAAGTTCAACCTATTGCCTTTGAAGAATGGTGATCCTTATATTAATATTTCAATGTACTGCACATTATTTACTTTCATTTTTATGGTAGAAACCTTAAGAACGACTTATTTCTTTTCTAGCTGACGCATGTTGGGCTTTATCGTACATGAGTGACGGCAGCGATGAAAAGATTCAAGATATCATCGACTCTGGCGTAGTTCCACGTCTTGCCGAATTGCTGACCTACCAGAACAACAAAGTTGTGATTCCTAGTTTGAGAACCCTTGGAAACATTGTTACTGGTAGTCACTGCCAGGTGAGTAGTAATTTAGTTATGTGTATGTAGAATGGCAAGACGGTTAACATTTGACAAGCAAAAATATACTTATGAAGTGATTATGATTATAATTATAATTAATTATCCAGACGGAAGTCGTAGTCAGATCTGGGATTATTCCAACACTTGTTAAACTTCTGAAACATACAAAGACAAACATTGTCAAGGAAGCCGCCTGGGCTTTATCCAATATTGCTGCTGGAACTAAGGAACAGGCTACTTTAATTATGAACTCGGGTGCTATTCCTGAGCTACTAAGAATTACTGCGGCCGTAAGCTATCAACCCGATTTAGTTGTAGCCTTAAATTGAAAAGAATTTGGTAGTATTTCCATGGTTATTCTTATTTTACTTTTGTTTATACAGGGTGATTATCGAGCTCAAAAGGAGGCTCTTTGGGCCATCGTCAATATTACTGCTGGAGGAAGCTTGCAGCACATCACATCTCTTTGTCGGCTTGGGGCAGTGCCTGCACTTTGTAAGCATCTCAATATGGATTGGCGTATGGCTATTGTTGTGATGGGCGCTATTGACAATATTCTAAAAGCAGCAAGAAAAGGTGGCCAACTGGAACGTGTCGCACTTAGCGTCGAAGAATGCGGAGGACTCGACAAGCTTGAACAATTGCAGACTCACGAAAATGAAGATGTTTATCAAAAGGCTTTATCAATAATTGATAAATATTTCTCCGATGAAGCGGTAATAAAAAAATATTTTCTTAATCTAGCCATTTTAAGATTTTGTTCCGTGTAAAGGTTGACATTATATTATGCAATATGGGTAATAAAAATTGGCATTTCTTTAGGACACCGACGATAAAAACTTGCTTCCAGGGCAGGGAGCTTCGGGCGACTTTGAAATTAAAGTGCCAGTACCTAAAACGGCATTCAACATCTGAATGCTGACATGAAATATTCATCATATCGTCCACTCAGCAAGCTTGATGTGACCATTTATAACTTATTCTACAATCATATTTCTCTTGCTTATATCAATTAAGTATCTCGTTATTTATAATATTTAAAAAATTGTCTTTATGTTGCTTTTACTGTTATTCTGAGCTTTACAATGTATACAGTAGGGTACACAGTTGATGATATACTTACGTTTCTTTTTGTTTTGCGTATATTTCTCCAAAACTATAATAAAATGCTTTGAAAAATTAAATTGTCATTATAAAATATTGTAAACAGTGGTCTGATTTGTATTTTTAATCATTCCTTACATAATTTACTGACGAGGAAAATGTTTTTGCCCATTATAAAAGTAATCATGAATTAATTTGTCGAAAAGTCTGCAATGTATAAGACTTTCCATGTTAATAAAGTTAAATAATACGCGACAAGATAGTTAATGGGTGTGCATTTTGGCAAATGCTGATAGTTTGTAATTACTTTTATTTTAGATTATTGATAGATGATAGGTAGATGTTAATGTTGTCGAAAATGCTCACATTTAAATGTTGTATTCCTTTATCTAGTCAAATTTCTATGTCATTTGTAATTTTATTTATTTTGCTAATTGCTTAAGAACCAAATGAAGTCTTTCAAGTAAAATATTTGCATGGTTTGAAGTAAAAGTTAGAGTTGGTCGAATACGAATTCCACGAGGATCTCCGGAAGCCATGCAATGAACTCCGTTTTGGTGCATCAACTGTAAAGCTTTGTCCCTAGTTTGGGTAGACTTGAAATTAATGGCACACATCGTTCCTATTCCTCTAGCTTTTTCAACGACTCCAGGATATTTTGCTTGCAAGCTAACCAGACCAGCCATTAAATGTTTTCCAACATGTTCTGTCTTAACGACCAAATTCTCATTTTTAATAACTTCCAAAATTTTCTCAAGTAAAACTAGTTTTGAAGGATCTGACATCCAGGTGTTGAAAATTCTGTAAGGAGCATCAGGTCTGAATTCCGGTTTATAAAAATATCCACCCGTTTGCATTTTCTTTCCGAATGTGACTATATCTGGCGGATTATCCAATTGGAAGTATTCTAGAGCCCAAAATCTACCAGTATGCCCAACTCCGGTTTGAACTTCATCCACAACAAAAGCTATTCCGTATTGTGTACAAATTGAACGAAGTCCTTGAAAGAAACTCGGCAGAGCATGATTATCACCCCCTTGACCTTGAATTGGTTCCAGAATCAGACCGGCAACGGGTGTCCCATTTTTTGAACCATCGTGAATGATTTCCTCAACTCTTCCCAAACATTTCATTTCCTCAGCATGATTTTCCCTTGAAAATTGGTCTAAAGGATATTTGTACTTAGGCCAATCTGCTGTAGGCCATCGAAACGCTGGCACGTCTAATTTGTGTACCCATTTGGAGTGGGTGACACTCAAAGCACCGAATGTTCTTCCATGGAATCCGCCATCGAAGGATAATATCGAGATTTCTGGAGAACCAGGGGGCTCATTTTTAACACTGGTGTCTTTAGTTTTCGAATCGGGGGGTGCCCCTCCACGCATTTTGTTTTGGTACCAAAAGCAAACCGCTTTTAAAGCATTTTCCACAGCACAGGAACCACATCCCATTGTTTGGACTTCAGTAAGACCCTTAGGGGCCACGGACATCAAGGCAGATTTAAGCTGGCTTGCTAGTTCTTTGTTCGGAAGGACCCCGAGGGCGGGCCTGTTTACAAATATTGATTGATAGCGAGGGTCACGAAATGCTTCCAGCATTGCCGGATGATTGTAACCTGGAAAAAAAATACTTCAATTTCAGTAATTTGTTGATTTTAAATGTGTGTGAATGTGAATTATGCTAGTGTTTTCATGAAAACTGAAATTACTGTAGATTAGCGAAGATTAATAAGGATTACTATGTAAATTATATCGAAAATTCATTTTTGTACATCAAGGTCACGCTTGGACAGTTTTTAACTTAATTATACATGTTGAACTGTAAAATTTAGTGTACCATACCTATAGGTACAGATGAGACCTGTGTATAAATATCCAGGAACACGTTTCCATCCACATCTGCCAAATAGTTCCCAATACATTTTTCAAAGTCCACAACCAACTCTACCCCATCCGCAAGTTGTATTCCTCCGAGCTCCGATTTCAGCTTTTGAGACTCTGGTCCTGGTATTTCTTTCGTAACAATATTCGGACCTTCAGGCTCAAGGGTTTCAATGAATGTTTTTGCAAAGGAACGAATTCCAATTGTATCCCTGATTCCGCGATGCTTTAATATAAAGTTAAATTTTGACAGCATGTTTAATTATTTATTACCGCAAGGTTTCACAAAACGAAAACGAACTAATTTGTTTCCACACTATAGATATTCACTCAAACTGGACTCTAGCTAAACTGCTTGTACTAAGTCTGTTACAATACTAACTGCTATTATCTTTTACTAATAGTTCGCTACTACTAGTTACTAATAGTTGTAATACTTTAGGTAACATTATATCACCCAAGGTGCTAATCGTTTCATGGTCGGACGCAAAATGTTATCAACTAATTACTAGTAATTACACAGGCGCTCAATATAGTCAAAGTATTTCAGTTTAGATATTAGATAGCGTGCAGCTAAAATATTAATGTGGTTCAAAGGATTACAAGTTGCTGTAACCTTGACTAGTAATTAGTACCTACAGCATATTAATCTATAAATCAGCAGCGAATGATACAGTATATGCCCTATAATATTTCTAACAGATGTCAAAAATACCGTTCACACGATCTGTGGCAAGAATAGTGGTGACTAATATATATCTGCACATTGTGTACATAATATAAATATACAACACATACTATTATAAGACGTAAGATTACAATTTAATTCATGTGTAGAACATTACATTTAAGTCGATAAATTTACAATGCACATTCAATGCACACTTAAATACAATGTAACAAAAGTTGATTTATAACACAAATACGACTAAGGTGTTACATTATTTACACAGTATCCACATTTAAGCGTTAATTTTGTCTTATATGTCTACAAAATCAATGAATTAATAACAATGGCTAAAAATAAATTCATTAAATGCCAAAATTATGTATGCATATGTATATTTAAAGATTTTATAATGTAAATTAAATAAAAATGTAGTTAAATGTAATTAATGTAGAATTTAGAGTAGATAATGTAAGCAAGTGCATAAATATGTAAATCCTGGTAAAGTGGATAATTAATAATTACTATTGCACGAAAGGCTGCAAGGTGGCTAACGGAGATCAGGCGTCGGATTGTTCGCTTCCTTTACTAAACTTTATTGAATCAATTGACGATGGATTACTAAGATAAGCTGTTGATTGTTTGCACTTGGCCAGATGCTCGGCTATAAATAAAAGAAAATATAAAACTTAGGATGTTGTAGAATTAATATATTGAAATGCATTTGTATTTGAAATAAAAAGTTTATTAACTTTAATTTATGAATTTGTTACTACTCACCGACGTGGTTTGGATTTGTAGATGAAAATCCACAAGGACATTTTAAGGGAACGTCAAGGAGCTCAACTCTTCGCAGCTTCAAACGCGTAGTTGGAACATAAAGTTTATTTTCAACATGGGAGCGAGCTTCATGGTCAGCCATTGAAAACGTACAACATGTAGCGTAAGCACACTTGCTGCAAATTAGAGATTCCCTAAAAAGTGGAAAAAAAATTTCACATTTGCGTAGTAGGGACGCCTTAAAAATGCAAAATATAGCTAAACGATAAAATAATAGTCAAGAAACTTACGTGAAATGCCCATCCAATTCCAGATCCTTGTCACACTCTAAACAAATTGTATTGTCATCACAATACACTTCAACGTCACACAACGATGGTATTTTCGGTAAGGGTTTGTTTGGCTTATGCTTCTTAGCTGCTGGTGGGGGAAGAATGAACTTATCCGATCCGAGTGCTGGAGGCTTTGGCATATAACTGGGCACTTCGAAGGTAGAAAGCACATAACGCACTGATTCTGTATAATAATAATCAAAAGTACTAATTCATTTTCAGATATTTGTTTTTGTAAATAACATATTTTTAGGAAATATATCTAATTACCGTGTGGCGAACGACCACGATGAGCACAATCATGTTTGATATGATGACGATATTCATCGTCAGACGGGAAAAGTATTATGCATTGAGGGCATTTCTTGTTTCTCTTCAAATTGTGTTTCTACAATCAGGAATATAATATTCACAATTTAACACAAAACTTGCAAAATAATGTTTGCAAAATGACATATATATAAAAATACAAATCCTGCGGACCTGGAAATGAATAACGACTTCTTTGATACAATTAGCAGTACGAACAGCAAATGTCTTTATGCACAATGGGCATATTACGTGATCCACTCCGTTGTGCTCCTGGAAAATAAAAAAATAAAGTTCAACCAGGGAATCTTATTTTAATTAACAACGCGTTAATTAATTATTTCTCACCTTATGAAAATGATCGATAACATCAGTATGCATGGAACATCTGAAATTGCAAAGTTCGCAAAAGTAGGGCATTTCCAATTCGTCGTGAGTCTCCCACATGTGCAGCATCCAAGTTCCTTCGGTGACAAATATTAATTGGCAAATGCGACAACAATAACGCTCAGCTGAAAGTGTATGCACCTAACAAACCATAATTTATTTTCCTCAATCATCATTACAAGTTTCCTATATTGACGATTAAAAACATTTGTGATTTTGTACTTACATCTTCAATGTGACACTCCAGCACATTTTTTGTTGTGAACTCTTTTAAGCAATAATCACAGATTTCATTGCAATTAGTTGGACTAGCTCCGTGAAGCACATGTCGGTAGATGTGCGCCGTTATCTCTCGGACCGTCAAAAATGGTTTTGAACACATAGGACACTACGATTAGAGTCCAATTTCATAATGAACTTAAAATTACAATACTAATCTGATTTTATATATACGTACATAGTTATTAATTCATAAAAGATTTTGTTACCTTTAAATGTCCTCCATACTTTCCCAATTGTTTTTCAGCTGTACCATTCATTTTTCCATAATAGTATGATTGAACAACAATATTTTTGGGTTCCATAGCTAAAAATGGAGCGAGGTCCACCGTATGCTTACGTTTGAGACCGTTTGATGTAACGGCAAGCCCTCGAGCTGAATTCGAAGCTAAATTACTTTGTGATTTGCCAAGCGAGCCTGGAGACTTGTTAGGATTGGTCACAGTCGACGATGGTAAGTGCCTTTGGCTTGGTGCCATTCCACTTTGTACTTTCGTAATAGAAATCGAAGGCAAATAATTTCCACTACTACCGGTGATACTCCCAGGAAGCATGTCGATTCCTTGAGGCAGATTCTTGCTGTACCACCTTTCACTAAACGGATCCAGAGAAATCGTGTTCAGGCGGCTAATTAGCGATTCTCCTAAAACAAAGAAACGCGCGCTAAATCTATTAAACTTACTACTGGAAATTCTCATTAAAATTATCCAAACATGCCAAGAAATTACCTGTGTCCCATTTCGTCATATGTGCTAACTGGTTTGTTATGTTGTCGTATGTCTTCGAAGGGTCGCCACCCCAAATTTCTCGCCAGGACAATTCATCCAAGAATTGCTGAACCAAACTTTTGCTCAAAGCTGGTAATGTAGTCTAGAAAATAAAAAAATTTCAATTAAAATTAGAGTATATGGACTCAAACATATTAGTAAGCAATTAAAGGTATTTAAGAGTATTTTGAATCTCTGTTATTAACTACAGCAATGTAATGCAATTAACTACAATTGCAATTACCTGGAACATTTTCGGAACCACACTTTTAAGATAATTCATTACATTTACGTTAGTAGGGACAGCGGCTTTTGACTGTCCAGATAGAAGACTGGGCGGTTGAATAACCCTGTAGCCCATATCCTCTAACAACACCTAAATAAATATTAAAAATTACACTTTAATTAATAAGCCATCAAATTTAAAAGGTATGTGTAAATCTATTTCAACCATATTCATGACAATGTGTTGGGTTTAGTATTCACCTTGTCGATTGAGTTGTCAATTAGTAATGTACTAGATTTATTCACCCAATAACTGATGGGAAACAAAATTTGTTGAATCCGTGTTATATTAATGGGAGCTTTATCCTATAAGAAATAAACTATTAAACTTCTCAATTTGTGGAAACTTCATATTTTCGAATAATTTAATTATAAATGTGCAAATCTTATTACCTCGTTGTGTACATTGATGACCTTCATTCTAATAATTTTTTTAGATGCATCAAAAACTCCTAATATCTCAACTTTTACATGTGTGGCACTATGAAAACCAGAAATCTGTAAAATATTAAAAGGTGGCGTATTAAATAGTACTCCTAAAATATTTAAACATTGGCTAAGTTAAACTTACAGACTGCGTTGTGCCAATGGTAATAACGCCTATTTCGACGAACTTTCCAACACCGCCCATTACGGGACAAGCTTCATGAAGCATAGCGATACACGCGCTTCGAAGTAATGTGTAAAGATTTTTCAGGTAATAGCTCGTCACCTTCAAAAAATGAAAAACCAAATCATGCAGTATTTAAGTATTTACTTTATGTATATGTACATATTATAGAGGTATTTACAATTCCCACTTCTGTTAAAAAACTTATTATGTATTTACCGGGACCCATTGAAGAACACTATTAACTGATGTTTGACAGGACCAATGGTAAATTAGTTTTAACACAGTTCCTGGATTGTGAATAGAGGATTCGAATATTGATCCATGGAAAACGGAAATCTCTTTACATTCTCCACAACAATCTGCAATCCACGCGTAGCCTCCACTACTGGTTTGCCGTTTGTCACTGTACATTCCAAATTTGTAAGGCTTGTCCTCTCCAAAGTGCCGTGTACACGTATGCATCAGTTTTAAAAGTCCTCTTTGCATTAGCCACTCGGTAAACTTTTGAGGGTTCAACATCAACAGCGATTTCACTTTTGAATCTGGTTAAGCATTTTTTTAGATATTTAAACTGCCACATTTTTAAATATTAAAAAAGTAATTGATACGTTAACAAACCTAGTTCTGCTCGAGAAGACGACAATACCGACCTGAGCTGTTTTTGCTGCAAGCATGGTTTGACAGCTACTACCAAAGAAGGGAACGTTTTAGTATTATTTGACTCGCTTTCCTTCGTCGGGGTTTCCACCTGTAAGGCTTTAGTGTTTTCAATGGTCGATGTCTTTCGGGCACCTTTGTGTTGTGGCTTAGGAACGGGAGAAGGTGGAGGAATAGGAAAACTTCTATTCTGTGAAACATCATTTTTGGAGTCACCAATTGTGGAAGGTCCTCGTTGTGTTTGTCTAGCCTGTTGTTTTAGTAGCAATGGCCTTTGCTGTTGGACAGTAAATCTACGATTCTGTACTCTTGGCAAAGGCATTCTTAATGTCGTCTGTAAATTATTAAATCTTTGAGCTTGCGGTTGCTGCTGCATTAGCATTGGCTGTTGCTGCTGTATCCTTACCCTTTGCTGTAATTGCTGGATTGGCAGTTGATACTGTTGTTGCTGGAGTTGTCCAGTCTTGGGGGATATAGCCGTAGGCCGCTGATTTTGATTGCTTATCTGCAAACGCCATTGTTGATTTTGTGTAAGGACAGTCGAAATGGGCAATCCACTTGTCCTTGCGGGCGCTGTTTGACGAAGACTGTACGATCCAATTATTCTGGGTGTTGGGAGTGAATTTGAGCTCGGTGCAGCAGTGGTAGACGAATGGGCAAGGCGATAACCCGGGTTAGCAAGTGCAGCTCGTGTTGGCATCGGCAGCTGAGAGTTTCTTGTTACATTGGGATTCAGATTCAGACCGTATTGAACCCCAGACGGTTGTATAATTTGACCTAGACCAGAACCTCCTGGACGAATTACATGTTGTTGCCCAGCTACAGTTTAAGGATTCAAATAATAATTTAGGTAGTTTTATGGAAAGTTAGTTTTGTTAACGGGTAATTATAATGCACATAAGTATATATTATAAATAGTATTATTATAATCATTACTACTAGTGTATGAAACATGGCGTGGATATAAATAAATTCCAGTGTTTTCATCGAATATAAGCGGTACGTTCAACGGAACTGGAGTATTCTGTAGAGCGGTTGGCATGACTGGAACTGATGGCACTAGATTAATATGAAATATATATTATATATCATCACAGAAATAATGCTTGTTACAGTTTATAATTTTCTGTTCTGTTTGTTGTTTGTTATATAATCTGATGTTACGGATTAGATTTCAATTGACAAAGTCAAAGTTACCGTCACTGCAAATAGTGAAACTACTACTAGTTCCAGATTGGTGGCCTGTTGGTCTCAATAACTCAGCGGGGGTACTGTGATTTTGTTTCTGCTGGAGTGGGGTACTTTCCTCATCGTGTTTACGATGCCCAATGGTGACTTTCTGCTTCTGAGTATCAGTCGTAGTCTTAACAGTTCTGATATCTTTTATCCGAATATTTGTTGATTTTGGAGACTTCTGTTGTTTCAGGTATGCTTTTATTGCCGATATTTTTGCGTTGATTTTCTCTAAATTCTTTCGTGCTAGTTTCTTGACGTCCGTTAGTTTCCGCACATTTTCAACAACATCCTACATAAAAATAACAATTACGTAAACAAAAAATAAAAATATCTTTCCAAAGTTTTGTGTCACGTTTCAATTTTCAGTTAAAAATGATGTAATCGTTCGTAATAACTAACAAGGTTTTTAATTAAGACAATCAGTACCATTGAATTGACCATAACGTAAGATGTACTGTACCGTGTCAATCAAGATGCCATCATTTTCAAACCCCAAATCCATTCCTACGATTTCTTCCTCCCTTTGCATTCCAGGATCCCCCATTATTGTACCGTACCTGTCAGCTGTCTCACGTCACTGCACCGACAATAACAACCTCGATGGTATAACGTGTTTCTTGTGAAGCAACTACAATCGGTCGGATGTGGATGACGACTTCACCGACAATTAGGTGAAGTTTTGATTTACAATGTTTCAAGTTCAGAGGTTCACCGTGTTTTGTAATTTCGTAGTGGTGATTTATAATTTCTTTGTGCTGTGCTGCACAGCGAAGAAAACAAACAACTTGTAGCGTTATACATGGATGCCGTATCACCCGCTAATTTCAAAATATTTATTCTTTCACAGTACATTCCTTAATATTTAGCCGCCTACAAGTTAGCCACCAGAAGCCTACACGTTAGCTGCCATCCGCCTACAAGTCCCTCTTCTGGGGAGGACGGGCTTCCCCAAAGGAGGACGGATGGTCACCAAGTAACCCAAAATAAAGCTAACGATGAGTTTTCAGCATATATTATACAAAATGCAAATAAAGAAAATGAATGCCGTAAATGAATTTGAAAAATCAAATGGTGCAAGCAATGAAAACGTCAATCTCAAAATTTTCAAGATTATTTCAAAATTCCTTGAAACGGCGATTTATTTCACTCAAAGAGAAATATACATATCCGTACAATTTTCGAAGTTAATCTTCATTGATTCCCCAACAGTCTTGCCGTTGAACGAATTGTTCTGTATCCCCAATTGGGACTGTCATCAACTCGACAACTCCAGTCGTATCTTTGCAGAAAACCTCCTCTTTAGGTTCCACGATACCAACATGATCAGGTAAAGTTTTTTTCGGTCCCAATTTTCCAGTAGAGTCAAACGGCAGCATAATTTTTACTTTGATCCCCAAAACACCTTGTCTATATTATACAAAATGAAATGCGTAATATTTTATCTTTTCTTGAGAATGCATGTAATGCAAAATACGTAGTCTTTTAAAATTCCATTGACAACTTACCTAAGAAGAACGTGACGAGTGGCCATGTCAACATAGTGGTTTGTCGGGTCTCCGCTGTGAATCATCAAGCCGTCAACGAATTTCATTGCCTTGGCTCGCTGTCCTCTCAACTTTCCGGAAACCACGACTTCGCACCCCTTAGCCCCCGATTCCATTATAAATCTCAGAACACCTGGAACACATGTATACGTAAATATGTACAATGTACAACAGATGAATCAAAACCTAATAGACTTACATACTCATAATAAATGTACTAAAATGTCCCCAAAGTACTGCAGATAAACAAATCTTTACCATAGCAAGCACGGCGAACGGCCAGACCTCCGACCAACTTGTAGCGCAATGACTCAGCTTGGGCAATAGCTCACAGACCGCGGACCCCGACTTTCTCAGCATACAACTCAATGGAACCGGGTGCCAATCCGAATCGTTTGCTCACCACAGCGGTCAACTCTCGAATTCGTCGTCCCTTTTCCCCCAATACGTTTTGCGTCCTTGTAGCCACAATTATGATTTCTGTGCGGTTGGGTGCCACCCGAATTTCTAATCCAGAATACCCATCTTCTGCCAACTCCCTCATTAGAAAATCATTTAATTCAGCACGAACTATTCAAATAAAAAATTTTAATGGACGCTTTTAATGGAGACTTTACTTTTACGATTGCCAAATTCCAACACTTCCGTTTAACATTAGATTGGGACTGTATATAGATTTTACAACGTACCTTGCGTTTCTTCGATATTTGAAGCTTTTGAGCCATCTTTGATTTATCCGTAATTTGACCGAGTTTTCTAAAAATTAAAAAAATCAAATTCTAGAGGAGTACAGCAGGTAAGCTGGAAATTACGAATTGAATAGATTCAAGAGTGCGCGCGGAAAGGATTGATTTTGATAATACAGACTACAGACAAAGGCACGCACATATTTTCGTTCTAGTTATAAGATAGGATGTGGGGCAGTGCGCCCACCCCGGCAGCTCTGAACTCTATACTCTCTAAATGGCCAAGTGGCAGCTTCTGATCAAATTTTAGGTAGATGGATCGTAGCATGTAGAATAGTGCCATTTTAGAAGTTGTAAGTATTTTTGGAACAACGTTTGCATGCAATCCTGCTTGCAATAAATAGTCTCATTTTTGCTCATTTTATTCTAAACTGTTCGTTATTTACAGCAGCACTACATCACTATCATATACAGTCCTAATATTATACATTCTCTGTCAGTCCATCCAACTATAGTCTCTCATTTAGCCCAAATGATTTGCTTTACACCAGCTTATATTTGTTTCAATAAGCCCTATCTGTATGTATTTCCAGTTACGTGTGCGTTGCAGGGTTTATGTTGTCCATTTCCATGGCCGCCACAGCCAACCGCCGCCAAAATCATTTTTTACTGAAATAACAACAAAATTAATATTTTGTCAATAAAAATTATCAACAATATGGAGCCAAATACAACAGGTGTAGAATTAGTGGGAGTCCACCAAACGTCCATAACTAAAAAAACTGTACATTGAAATAAATTAATAACGTACCTTTAAAATAAATTTCTAAATTCCTCTGCCCCTCCCTCATTCATCATTCGAATTAAGGCATATTTACCATGACAGTAAATACTAATGAGGCCTTTTATAATATGTGGTATGTCATTACCATGCATATTGTTCTCTTATGAAGTTATTACAATCATTTATTGTTTTTTGTGTGTGTGGGTATGTAACAGTAGCAAACCTTGTGACATATTAGCAAATCCACTCATGTAAATAGACATGAGTGCTTTACAGTTTTTAGTTATCAATTTTTGATAGGCTCCCATTTATGGTACACCTCTTGCTGTATTTGGTTCCATATGTTGATAAAATATTAATTAAATGGTCATATTTGCGTAAAAAGTTATTTTGGCGGCGGTTGGCCGTGGCGAACGGCCCTACGTCCTATCTTATAACGCATATCTTGCATCAGCAGGACAGTATGGGAGACAGAATTAAGAATGCAACAGGAATTGCGGTGCCATAATGGTATTTTCCACATTGTGTTATGTGCAAATCTAAGAGCGGGCGGGAGATTTAATTCTATGTGTGCTAAATAGTCCGCAGTGAGGAGGGAGAATTTAAATTCTTAGACTTTTGGAACTGATGGAATCTCGGAATCTAGCTGAAACAAACGACAAGATGGTGTGACGTGACGTGCTACTTTAGTGACTATTGGTTGGTGTTTCTATTCTGATTGGTTTACTAGTGATTAATACTAATTAAGTAATTATTATATATACTGGACTGGACTGGAACTTATACTGTTCATTTGGCTAGTGCTTAAGGGGGACTCGATGGGTAGCACGGATAGGAGAACGGGTCACCAGTACAAGTTAGACAAAAATGGGTCACAT
>JAQFYC010002723.1:0-24033 GCA_034694165.1 Tomocerus mixtus | reverse complement strand
CTCTCTAATAAGCGCCCTCTCCTAAAACTTCCAATTTGAATAAGCGCCCATGGGCGCTTATTAGAAGAAATACGGTAAATAGAATTGTTACGACGCAGAAGATACCTGCACTACTATTGTTTTGCAGAATTATTACAAGTTGGGAAAATATTCCGTGTGAATATTTCCATGATCAATTTTTGAAAATAATATTTTTACAGTACAAAAATGCCAATAATATACCAATATTGTAAAATTGTCTTCCTAATTAATACAAAGACAAAACATGTACATATTTATTTAGAGATAGCTATTTATTATGCATGACACAACACAACATATAGCTAGGCTAGATAAAAACTGCAAAAAGGGGACAAGGACTTTATACATTTTTTATCGATGCCAATGAACATAACATGTTTTTGTGCCGCAAAGTCAATCCATCGTCCATTGATACGGTGTGATGTGAATGATACTAGAATTATTTAGTTAACTACCTATAGGATTAAAATTCCGAACTAGATACAAGAACATTAAGAAATAAGTATGTGTACGTGTTTGCTAAGGAAGGATGTACAATATACGGCAGAAATGCAATTGAATCCTCTATAACATTACATTCGATGACAAGACGAGAAAAGAAGGCAATGATCATTCCATCACAACCACATCACATCCTCTTTAAGTTACTAAGCGGACAACTCCTCTATCTTTACGACTTAAAAAAATGCGATGCCAGCTCAATCAACCTAAATAGTTATTTTCCTTTGCTTTTGCTAAAACTTGGATAAACATAGATTTATATACCATGTGCAACAGTATAGATGTAGAATTAGCAAATTAGCATAATGCTAATGTTTGATTTAGATTGATATAATAATTAAATTATGCCCTAGTATGCACATCCTACAGCAATTAACTCTGAATATATATGGCATAGGCAATTAGTACCTCCCATGTAAAGATTTTTTGAATTTTATTAAAAGCTACAGATAGTTATGCTAAGAAATTGGAATTAGCGAAGAGGTACAGATTGTCTGCGACACATGTACTACATATTTCCGAGTTCGACGAATTGTACACAGATACATGCATATTTAGCCAAACCCAAACTATAGCCATTGTGAAAAATCCTTGTACAGATATTGTAATTACCTAAGTACTGTTAGCAGATACTTTGTTTCGTTACGTTATAAGTTATGCTCGTATCTTCTTATATTAAACAATGTTTCTGCAAGAGAATTCTGTGAAATGAGTGCAAGTAGTTTTAATGTATGAATATTATTACTTAGTCAGCGTTATGATGTAATTAAGAGATCGTAAAATCATAATAAAGTATAATGTCGGCCTTAAAATACATTTAAATGAACTCATTTAATGAGACGAACACAAAATATGATCTATGTACTACAAATTACATTACAACAACTATTGTTATGCAATACTTACTGCAATCCAAGTACAGATTTATGAATTTTTAATGTGGCATGAAGGATGTATTACTTTAGCTTCTAATAAATAATGTGATGTTGCTCAAATAGAGCTTCCTTGTTTAAGATTTTTATAATGCAGTAATGAAATGAATGATGTAAGCTTATAAATATATACTGAAAAACAATGATGGCGATGAAACGATAATCTGAAAGCTAAGTAGCTCTAACTCTAAGTAAGTATACAATATATAAATTAACAAAGACAAACAAGTGTCAATGAATCAGAGTTTATTATTTCCACATATACTTATATCCTTCAATTCATTTATTCTGCAATGTAAACAGATCAGATTGTTGAGAAACTGCAAACTAAGACAATTCTCTTCCAACTCTTATATTCTCTTCTATTTACTATTGTGGAAATGAACTAATAAAAGTCACTATGTATGTACAATTTATGGTAACGGCAACGAGATTTTTATGAATGAAATATGTGGCTACTCTAACTAAATTACGTACTTTACTTTACCATACTGGAGCGGAATGAGTTAACTTTACTTAACTTTTCATATAATTGTTCGCTTTTTAAGCATACGATCAGAACTTTGGGCTTTAGAATGAATTTATGTGTATTTTTTGGTTTGGCCCAATAATACATACATATAAGATGAATTTCAATAGTGATTACTTAATTGACTATCTTTTAAGACTAAATCTATCTCCTTTCATTAAAAAAAATTGCAAATTGAATTTAAATTTAAATTATAAATAATCAGATACTAGAGGGGGTACCATTTTATTGATGTGAAATTAATTAGAATGACAAGTACAGATATAAATCTGTATTAGATATTTGAATAAGCAAAGAAATCATGTTTTTCTCTCTTACCTTATCTGCCGCAGATCTATCACAAGAAGAGTAAGACATTGCATATGGTTGATACATTATTGTGCAGCTCATTTTACAATGACGTCCCTCCTTATGTAACAAATTCAACCGTTCGATTCGACCGTTCTTCTTTTAACTTGAAGGATAATATTTCCACTCACATTCACATTTGCTATCCGTTAGGCGTTTATAATTTGCAAAAATCTTAAGATAAGGATTCCACCATTCTTGTATACAATGCTACCAAACGGCAATTAAAAAATTATTGTCTATCTGTATGTCGACATGAATACTCTTTTTGTTTTAAGAGTAATTAATGCATAAATGTACAAAGACGCACATTCAGCATTCAGTAAATTGTTAAGTACATACACATACGTAATTTCTATGAATGGAAATCCAGTTTGAAGAGATTTATGTAAATGCGTTCACATAAACTAAACACTACAAAACATAACACAATGCAATGGAATCCAAAGTTCTCGGATTAGATTAGCGATTTTTTTCTAAGTATTTCACTTAAGAATCCCACGATGCGTTGCATACTTAATGTACATACATAAATAGTATAGTTTTGTATAATTAAGCGAATTAAAAATGCAGTTCAGTAGCTAAGTACAAGTGTCAGTGCACCATAGTGCACCGAGCTGTATTTATAATGTCTGTAATTGTAAGTTAAGGTGTAAGTGATGAGTTGGATTTGAATTTGTGTTTGAGAATGAACAGTTGAAGATATCTTGAGTTGACGTTGATTCTTATGACAGGACACGACTGTTGGAGACAGAGCTGGAATATAAAAGTGCAGTTTTGGTATTCTGTTCTTTACTTCTTTAGCTATGCATAATATGGCATGGTATTTGTGTTTAGTTAGTAAAAGAATAGCTTCTGTGTTGTATTTTGTAAATAAAAGTAGTTAATCTTCTATTAGGAAGGTATGTGTGTTGTATAATTACTATCTGAATGATAGTTACAGTTTAATATACTTACTATCTATATCTGTATAAGAGGATAAATATACAGATGAAAGGGTTTACTCGTTTATTTAGCTCTTTCTCCCGTAACTAAACACAGTATCAAGTCAAGTACATACATCTGCATACATTATAAGAATGCAAAAGTATTCATACATTCATACATTACCAAAGAAGATGTGTATACTTAAAGTACAATGTTTTAACTTGAGTTATATGGGATGCTGTGCTATCTGAGTAGTACGAGTATCTATCTGTAGGTAGGTTGATTTTACAGAGCTTCTCCACTCATTCGCATTCCATTTGAGGCAAATGTAAACTTTCAACTCGACATTCCACGAGAAATTCCAGAGTCTCAAAGCTCGCCGTAAAACCTAATTATCCTCGAGTGCGTCTTTATTTTCTTTCCCACCGGTTGAATTCCTGTGCACTGAATTTGCAAAGCAAAGCAATTCACCAACCAACCTCATCTCATCTCACATCTCACCTCTTTCGCTCACTTCACTTCACTACACTTCTCGACTGTTATTCCCTTTTATTCAACATTCAAGCGAAAAGGCTGGCTTGGCTGGATTTCCTCTGGATTTTGGTTTGGTTTGGTTTTCATCCGACGGTGAGACGAAAACTAGTCTACGAAGATATAGAAACTAAACCAAAAGAAAGGAAACCACTTCACAAGCTTCACAAACCTTCTCCTGGTCACTTTTCACCGCTTTAGCTTTATTCATCAGCATTCCAAAGATACGCAGATTAGGGATAACTTGTCTCCTTAGTGCTAAACGTTTGAATTAACTAACCTAAGAGCTATGCATACTTAACTTACAAGTTACAAGGTACAGATAGTATATACTTATAGTAGATAACAGAACATTACCATTTAAATACTACAAACTAACATTTTTTACACTTTTGATTCTGACTTCACTATTACTTAAGTACAATATGCTATAATGTTGTCCTAGTCGTAAATGGTAAGGTAACTTTTCTAAGTTCCTTTCTTCTTTGTAGAGATTTACTTCAAGTTTATGTTTATCCTACAATTCTACTTGCTACAATATAAAACAGTTTAAATATATAAAGTTGAGCAATTCCAACTTCAAACTTCAAACTACAACTAGACCAAGCCAGGTAAAGAGATTTTCTTTCTTGTTATGTAACTAAGTATGTAGAAACTATTCATATAACACAAAGAAATGTCCTTTTGGTTTGAAGAAAAGGGTAAACGTCTCCGTGAGATTGTTTTAGTAGCACTTGCTTTGCTTTATTACGAACGTAAGAGATGAAAGGTAAAGACAAGAGAAGTTTCCTTACAACAAATATTTATGTAAGTAAACTTTATTTCAGTTGTACAAATAGGTAAGGTAAGTTGTAGTTGGAGGTTGGAGTTGTATAGCATAATAGTCAACTCCAGGCCCGGAGAGCGTTAGCGTTAGTGTTAGTGTTACTATTGTATGTATGTGCTACGTTGTAAATGAAACTCCAGAAAAAGTCAAAATTACAGTACACTTACTTAGGTTAGTGAAAAACTCAACTGATTGTGTTGTGAGATAGGAATAGGACTAAACGAGTAAATCCCTTGTGTGCTTTACTGTTACTGTATTCCTTTAGCCATACATACAAGTCAGACCTCAGACTTTAGACCCTACGCTACTTACTACTGTACTGTATTGCATGTATCCGATTTTCAAGCATGTACCTAATGTATTTAAGGTAGTGAACTGTCAGCGAAGGCTGCACTACTTAGAGATCTGTATGTATTCCACTATTTAAGGACAGATTCTATATAGTTCACAATTTTATAGTTTTTTTCAAAATTGAAGACAGTCTGTAATACAGACTCTGTATTTACGAACATACATTGATAAGGTAAGCATAATTCGTATATTGACTATTTGTATGTATTTTAGTGTTGAAAATATATGTAAAAATCTGAATTGACTTTATTTGGTTAAGTTCACTAAAAAGGAATAAAATAAAAAGACAATAGAAACAGTAGGAGTCCTTCAACGTGATTTATGACTTCTTATTCTTATGTGATGATACGACAGAACGAATACGAATTCATATGCACAGATATAGTACTTAATAACCTACACGTTTATACTTTATGCTTAAATGTATGTATTTATGTTTGTAAGTATGTAATATGTATGTAATGTAATGTGAAGTTCTTTTGGCTACACTTTTTCTTAAGCTTCCTTTGCCTTAGTACAGTACAGAAGAATACAGAAGGGAGCAGAGCAGATTATATTATTCTGCATTAGTGTTATGGTATTATAGAATGGAGAGCGTGAGTGTTGTATGTATGGTAGTACCATAAGCTTTAAGCTATCCGTGTAATGTGTAATGTCGTGCCGCATCGTTTTGTCCTTTACTTTACTTTACTTTACTCCTACAAGTTCGTAACTAATGTAAAAGCGCATGAGATTTAGCGGAGGAGGAGCGTCATTTTGTGTGGGCAGCCGCTAAGAGTCCCCTCGACAAACGTGAACGTAAGAGCTAAAGGAACGGAAACAGTCTCACTGCCTCTCATTCTGACAACACTTCACATCACTACCAATCTCCTTGATGTATATTATGTGTTATGTAGAAAGTAGAAGGCCAGGCACTCTCTATGCTATATTTTAACTTTTACGTTTTGTTGTTAAGCAGCGATTATCGTTTTTCTCCATATAATGCACTCATGTACCTTAGTTTAGTAAGTACATTATAGAACAATGTGATTCTGAGATAATCTTTCGATCTGGCTTTATTTATGTGTGTACTTATGCTTTTCTAATTCAAAATTTAATTGTATTTACTTATGTTGTCAATTAATTAGATTTCCTTTACACTTTAAGTGTACATATCGTCGTCGATGTAACTTTTCAAGCAAAAAGGGTCACGAATCAAGACACATGTATGCAAAGAAATTAATATTTCTTTAATTGTATAAAGAGTTAAAGTTACGTTTCCACAGAATAAGATAGTGATAAATATTTTGTTACGTTAATGAGCTTGTGACTGCGTTCGCTCTATTTTATTTGGTAAAAATGAGACTTTGGTACTTTTAACTTTTGTATGCACGGAAAAAGTTTCTGTTTCTTGTTGTGGCTATAGAAAAATAAATGTCTTGTCTTTACTTGACATGATATCGATATGCGATTTAAATCTAAACGTTTTTCTATCGAAAAACAGATGTGAAGTATTTGTAATTTACCTTTACTTAAACTTTCTGATGTGATATGATAGAGAGAGGAGGCGCCATGGCATTGCCTTCTGTTAACTATAGACCGTTACCCCTACTTATTTCACGAAGAATTGACAATACAATGCTTTTAGGTAGCAATAGTAATTTGGCTGCTATCCAATCGTTCAATGTGAAACATATCAAATAAGTGTGTTGGAAGTTCTTGTGAGTTTGACTTGAGTTTTCATTGCTCCTGCATTAGATTAGATTACATTATGTACATTTCCATTGTTTCCTAGTCAGTGGATTGGATTGGATTGGGTTCTATTCTAGTGCCTTGCTTTGCAATCTAATGGTTTGGATTCCTAATGGCTTCAGCTTATTTATCTCTAGCTTTAATTTTTCAGTTGATGAGCCTCCACTGCTAATCCTTGTTGTCCTAATTAATGTGTCCCAACTCAGTGATTCATGATCTTATTCGCCTTTCTCAAACTTCCTTTTGGAAAATTATGGCCTGAGTTCGGTGGAGTTGCTTCTTGGTCGGAGTCCCTTCCATTCTTCTCCCTAACGCTATTTTCACTCTAATTACACTTTAATTCCCAATTTAAATACTAATACTCACTCATAAATACTCACAAAACATTTCAAAGTACATAATCCATATCATCACAAATAGGCAATCCTAATCTGCAATACATAAAGTGTGCATAATTACAGTACAAACAATTACTTCGTTGTGTAATTAATATCTACAATAATACAATACGATTCGAAATATTTTGGGCAACAGAGGATACTTAGCAATAGCAAATTCATTAAAAGTGTGCAAAAATTGTGCTTCATAAATTGTATTTCACTTCATAAATAATTACAATGTTATTTTATAAGCAAGTAAGTAACGCAAAAAAATGTTGGTTACAATTTACATATTTTACACAGAAATCCGAATATAATTTTTGTATACCATTATATATTTGTGATACAATATCATAATTGTAGATTTACGTTGGGAAAGTTTGTAGATTTGCATTAGGAAAATATATTAAAAGTGATAACAACAAGTAAATAAGGGGTAAAAGTAGTTGTTTAGGAAAGAAGTAGGTAAAAATGTGATGTAGTTCGGTGTACATGAAGTATGCGTCTATTCTGTAAATATTATGTGAACAATTTAGCCCTAATTTTGTTTCTTTATTGAGTTTTGTAGTTTGATAGTGATAGTGATGTGATGTGGATGTTGTATTTTGTAGCATAATGGAGTATAATATAAAGTAACGCCATAGGTACTGTCTTTTATTGTAGATTTTGTGTTGGATGATGTTGGATTGGATAAGTACATAATATAATGGGAGAATAAGTTTCGCTTTCGTTTATTAGACTTAGAAATAGAGAAGATATAAGTTAGAAGAGCTAGTGTAATGTATAGTGTATATATGTTTGGTATAAAGTGAATAAAGTATAGAAATGATAAAATATAAATGAAAGAACATTAGTGGATAACATTTGGTTGGGGAGAGAAGCCGTCAGGCAGTTATTGGATTGTATTGTTCACAAGTCAAGGCACGGGCTTTGCATTCTTGCTCAAATAGTTGGGAATCCTTCTTGCCGAAATTATGCTCGTCTTTTCTCTGGTGCTCCTGAAACGTCTACGTCTGGCGTGGCCTTATTCCTTCCTGTTTAGCTTAGCTGTTGTACAATTTACTATACAAAATAATACTCTTCCTTCCTCCGCTCTTTTAGCAGTCAACATAATATAACCTTTCATACTTACTTTACGTTTGCTAAACCAAGCCAAACCAAACCAAGTCAGCCTAGTAAAACTTTAAGCAAGTGAAACGCAGCCAGACCAGGCCAGGCCAAGCCGGGAACTATTCCGCTGCAACGCATTTGATGCTCCTGGAATGCGGGCTGTGTCTCTGTCTACTATCGCTATCAACGAAAGGAAGCTTTACTTTATTTATATGATGTCAGTACCTATCTGTATTCTAGTCTGTATTTCCCGTGGTCTGGCATGGCATGGCTTAGCAATATATTTGAAGAGAACATGAGCAAAATACAATACAATTCGCATTTATACACTCCACGTAAGTATATATAAATATAAAGTTGATCTTCATACTTAGGTAAGACATAAGTGCAATACTACATATGTATGAAACTTAAGTTAAGTTAAGCATACGTACATACTACATATATGTAGGTAAACTAAAGTCATGTCAAGTATTATACCTAATGCTCTTTCATACACTCACTCAACTTAAACTCAACTCACTCTGCAGAACATCAGAACAGAACAGAGAATGAGATCTGTGGAATGTCAGAGAAAGAGAGAAGCTTCACTAAAATCCACTTCACTCGTTTCCATCAACTCAAACTCAACTCTTACATGGAATATTATTAGTTGATTGATATTACAGCTTACTATTCCATTACAGTTCACTTTTACTTCAGTCCAGATAGACTTGACTGAAAAATAATCTCAGTTTTCCATATTAGCTCTTAATATACGACATACGTATAATATTTATTTATACAGACTACTAGTGCATTAAAAGTGATATTGTAAATAGTACATACCTTGATAAAGATATTATTAAGTAAATTAGTAGTTATATTTATGTGTATATAGATATGCATATGGTACCTGTCCATATGTACATTAAAAGTATTTTATACACACAAAATGATTTCTAGTAACACCAAAGCAGTAAAAAATTTAACTCTTACACAAAAGGAATTTAAAATGCTAATATTGCGTTTCTAAAGAGGAAAATTTGTTATTCTGCTAATTTTTATGCTATAAATTGATACTTAAGCAAAAATAGCAGGAATTTAAGGTATTGTACATTATATCTAGTAGAGAGATAATTTTCTCGAAATATTTTATATGGAATCATTAATAAATACACAACCTACAGAAAAGTACATATAGCTAAAGGTAGTCCCCCCGTATTTCCCCTATCTAAGGTAAATACACCATGTTATGTTTTTAGGAATGTCTATGAGGAAGTTTGTGTTGTTTTTAAATGAAAAGCCTATAGTACTAATACGTAGGCTGTATTAGATAGACTTATGATTCACTCCAACTGACATGAGTTCATTTCTTTCGCTTTTCAACACAGAAGTATCAAGTGAATCAATCTAGGGAAGTATTTTCTAGATGAAATGTAATGTAGAGAGATATGAAATTGTACAAAAGCTTGCCGACAACCATTTCGGGAACTTACAGAACTTTAATCATCAAAGGAAACTAGAGAAAAGTATGACAGCTATTTGGTCAAAGATTGCAAGATTGCAATATGCTCAGATAAACTGTAACTACTACCATTCCTGAGTAAAGAGTTCTACCTACAATGCAATGGTAGAAAAGGAAATAATTTAGTAGTATTTGTTGCTATTGTACTGTATTTTATTCTGTGTATATTGTAGTATAGGTATATAATATGTAAAAGTGTGTTTACAGCAAGATAGCAAGGTATGCACAGAGAAACATATTTCACATTCAATGTGATATACGGTAACAGGCAATAATTTAGCGGTTATTTGATTTTTCTATAGGTAGGAACTCGTAAATTGGTTGGAGGTATGTGGAGAAAGGTGGAGAGATACATTGAACATTCTATGGGATACTGTGACTAGAATGCAGATACCGAGTCGACGATGATGATATTGCTTCAGTTAAATAAAGTGGAGCGAAAAGATAGTTAGTTAGCTTATATCTATACAGTAGAAGATCGTTAGTGTGAATTTTTGTTCAGGAGTCATAATGGAATGTTAAACTGTAATAAAATGCCCGTTTTAATTATCATGAAATGCAATGTGCAAAATTTCAAACGCGAGAGACTGGAGTGCGTGAAACACGCTTGGCTTCCTAAATATGGGAACCTGATATTACACAACTATTTTGGAAAGCTCTTGAGCAATTAGGTAAAATTCTGGAGCAAAGCAACACAGCGAAATAGAATGTATAGGAATATATGCATAGCTACTGATATATGCAGTAAGTGAGCAGTTTAAGTTTGAAATGCTCAAAATGCAAATTGACAAAAAAGAAATGACTATGAAATGAGAGTTCCTTTAGTTCCTTTGCTTTCTTGCTCCACTCAACATTCATTTTTAAACTTTTATTTTCCATTTACTCAGTGAGTCTATATAACTTCTTGAATGCCATGCCAGAATTATTGTCAGTAAGTAGAGCTACCTAAGTAATTTAAATTTTCTTTTCATATAGATATTTATATAATGCTTCAGATATGTATTTTTGGTGATATGCACATACATACTTACTGTAGGCACTGTAAATACTATAAATAGACTCACACATTTGAAAATTACATTATAAGTATGCAATATGTACCTTATTAGTTTGTATATGTCATAGGTATCATGTTATCACTTTGCAAAAAACTTTCTACCAATCAATGTTGTCATAAAAGTCCTAAAAAAAACTTGCCAAAAAACACAGGGTTGTTAATAAATCCAGTTACTAATCAAGTTTCAATAACATTCCAACATGGAGATAGGTCATAGTTAATTAGATCGATTTATAAGGGTCACGTGTGTAGAACTAATTTAGGAAAGGGAAAGCATATATTTTAAAACAGTAAAATAAAATGGCAAAGCAACATTTTGGGCTTGTACATAGTCAATTTTGCAAAAAAATCTTTGTGTAGGATTCAGAAGCTTTACTTACTACCTAGTTAAACACCAATTTGTAGAAGTCGTAATCAAGTCCCTTGCCGGATGTTCCTACCGCCTATGACACAGGTTCCTATATGCATATGATATTCAATGAAGTCTTAAGTAACCAGCTATCTGTACTAGTGACTAGTTAAATTGTATTGTTCGAGTGACTTGAGTTATAGGTAACACATATACAAGAAACACTTTTGGTCCCTAGCACTCTAAAGAAGTAAAGATTTTGAATAGACAATAATAAAGTACGTGAAGACATAGATAGGAGCTGCGCTCAGAATAAATCCATTAGAACCAAATGTCTCTGGGAATAAAAGCAGATATTTGTCTCCAAATGCAATTCAAACTCATCAAAATTCTTGGCTATTTTTAATTCCAGTGAACTGAACCTTATGTGCATATTTGCAAACGACTTATCCCTAGCTTTACTCTTTGTTTCGTTACATTACAGAACAATACACTGCATACACACAGCACAACTTGCTAGACTTGAATGTTGAATTTGAATATCTATCTGTTCACTATCACTATCCGGAACATAAAGTTATTTCAAGTGAACCAGATAATAATGTTTGCATTCAAACATGTTGTAGCATCATTTTGAGCTAAAGCACATTAAAATATGCATGATTCCATTTGTTAGCGTTGCTTAGCGAGCATGGGAACATTAAACTTAGATAATGAGTTGGAATGGAACTTGGAAACATGATGGAAATAGGAAAATAGTTTGAGATCCTCTAAGAACATTATAACAGTTCATGTCTCTATCTTTTTTCTTACTCATCAAGGAAACTATGTAAACAAACAGTTTCAAATAGCCCGACAGGTGATTGCAATGTGTGACATCCTATTTGTATGCACGCTCATTTATATACTGTCCAACATTGCTTTCATTGCTAATTGTACTTTATTCCAAAGGCATTCATACAATTTATTCACACATCTTGTTAGCTCGTTAGTTACTTAAGCAAAAGAAAGCATTTTCTTTTGTTCTTGCCTAGGTATCCCTATTCTGTCACTTCAGCTGCAGTCATATTGTATTGTCGTCGTCGTTGTGTCGGCGTTATCCTCCTTTACAAAGCAAAGGGAACATTGTTGTCTATTTGCAAAATGTGCACATTAGACTTTGACTACTTAATACATATTAGCATTTGGAATTTTAATTCCTGTTTTTGCGATGGCATGTAAATAGTTAGGAATAATGCGAAGGAAGGACATTTTGATTGCCTTCGGGGTGGGAATTATTTGCCCAAATATTTCAATTGCTGTATTCTGTCGCTACAGAACGTAAACATTAGCATAGCTAATGTCAAATGGATGTAAGCAATGATTTCGTACCTATGTACTTATCTTCTATTATTGCTATTATAATTTAACAGTTAATAATATAATGATTGACATTAGGAAACTTACCTGTAGTAATTGATGTTCCAATCCAAATATAGTACAACCTTCACAAATAGGTTAATTTATCTTACTTTACATTCACAAAGCTACAATTCCTCAGGTGTACCTGCATATATTGTTCCATTGAAGAAATAACTGGGTTTAGTAATTGAAATACAATGGGTTTTAACATAATTACTAATTGCATTACCTATATATTTTTATAAAGCTAATATTTAATGCTAATTCTGCTAACTGCTTAATTACAGTAGTTTTTCCCTTATTCTGCATATATTATGTGCACTGGAATTGGAACAATTTTATTAAATCCAAATGCAAAAACAAATTAGTAACAAATCGGAACATTTTAGACACACAATTAGTCGCCATAATTGTTAAGTATGGTAAGTACTACAAACAATTGAATTTGTTTTCTCATAGCCTTCTATCTATAGTACTTTGCTACATAAAAACATTATAAGATCTATTTGTAAATAAATCCACAACTATATTTGTGATTTACTATTATAAATATGTAGTACTACACTATAAATTGTAAATGTACTAGTTATATGGAAAAGACGGCTGGACCTCCTGTCCAGTTTCTACACAATATTAATGATGAACGTAAGTTTTGCCACATAAAAGTCGGAAGCGGTATAATTGATGTTTGTCTCTTGTATTATAGCTCCTAAATTACTTCTTACCTGTCATTAACATTGTATTAAATTACGAGCTTAATGATTTTCATTTTCTTCGCTCACGTCTACCGTCTACAGTACCTACTTTTATTTTCTTAAGTAAATATGAGAAGACTTATAGCACTAGACTGACTAGACCACCTACTTACTTTCTATATCTAAAAGGATCTTATGCAAAAAGGAAACATTGCACGTATCACAAATGTGTACTTGCACGCAAAGAGAATAAAGTAGTTTTGTCTATGTGATGTGCCATTAAATTAAGTAAAGTAAGTAAAGGTACCTCCATTCTATTGCATTGAAATTAAACTATAATGCCTATAATGCTAATTCACAACTTATAAGTAAGCACTTAAGTAAAAGGACAATGAAGGGAAAGAGCAGGCCAGGCCAGGCCAGGCTAGGCGATCCAGTTTCTCATGGGAGGTCCAACTACCAATTAAATACCTGTCTTCTCTCACTCTATCTAACTAAATGGCTACTAATTTATAGAGAGTTTAGTTTGCATTGCTAATCAGCAGGAAACTAGTTCATTACTTTTATCTTATTGCCAACTAATCCACTTTATATGCATTGAAATATAGTTAATGGAAGTAGCAACAGTTGCTAATGAATTACTTTTCAAACGCAACAATTACCTTTTCAGTAGCAATTTCAATAAATTCAGTAGGAGGAACGCTTAGAAGTACTATGTAGGCATATATACATACAAATACAAACAGAAACGCACATCCTTCGTCCGTACAACTTTAGAATGCTAATGGCTCTTATAAAAATCAATGTTTATTATTTAACTTGTCATTGCTTACATTAAAGTTTGTAGCTTCGCTTTACACTTACACATATACTAACACTAACTATACTATTATAGCGAAAATACTACATTCTACGCCTATGGTACCTAAATACCTACTACCTACCTATTCATACACATAAATACATAAAAGAAGTACTAATTCTATAAAAGTACTACTGACAACCTAAACCACTTCCACTCAATGTCCCACTTGAATTATTTGAGCAACAGGCTTTACTTGACATGACAAGACAATACAAAGGCTAAATTTATCTATCCTCTATAGCAAATATTTATCTTGTAGGCTGAGGCAAGCATTTAGAATGTAAAATACCCATACGTCGGTATGTACCTACCTCTTTCTGCACTCAAATACATTTCTTAAAGCAGTAAGTAGCCTTCATTATCGTTAAATACAAATATATGTAAAAAATCTTAATAATTTTTGCTCCAATAAGGCAAGAAGAATTTTTAACCCCACATGCAAATATGAAACTACTAAAATAGGAACTGCCTACTGCCTACTTTTTTATTTAGTTGAGGATTGGCAACTCCCACGAAACACTTCAATTATGGTATACCTATCTATCTATCTATGTGTAAGATAAGTTAAGGACTCCAAAGAGCAAACTGCAAATTAGGCAAGGCTCTTTTAAATTTAATAAACAAAGGTGGTATGCATGGAAGAGATAAGATGTATTATTTCTATGTGCACTCGGTGTTGAGAAGTTGTTATTTTTACACTTGCTACTCTTCCTTCTAATGTTTCAAAGTTTCAATTGTGTGTAGTTATGTTATGTTATGTCAAGTGAAGTGAAGTGAAGCCAGAATACATCTATATAGAAAAATGTGGAAGGAAAAGCATTTCTCGTAAATGTTACAGTATAGTATAGGAATATAGTTAGTTAGAGATGGGAAATTACGTTAGGTATTGTTATTATAAGGTCTTCTGTATATGTACAGAGTACAGAGTGTACAGTGTAGAGTATTTCTATAGAAGGAGTGAAGTACTGCAGTGATTAGAGTTTAGAGAGTGCGTGGTATGCTATGCAGAGTATATAAGTAGAAGTAAAGTAGTTAAGAATTGAGTGCAGGTGCTTTGCATTAGTAAAATGTGTTGTGGATGGATGGATCAGAGGGAAAAGTGTAGAAGCTCCGACGCTTGGAACAAACGAAAGAATGAAGAAAGCGAGAAAGAAAAAATAAATAAGTGTTCTCAATCCCAAGATTACGTTACAAAGCAGACGGTTGACTCAAGTTGACTTGGCGTGAGACAGAAAAGGAATTCTTTAATGAACCTGCTACAACTCCACTACAACTTCAGCCTACACTACACTACACTTATCTATATCCATATACAAAACGAACTCACTGACTAAACTAACTCAAATGCCAAAGGAAACTATGAAAATGAACTATACTCCTACTATCAACATGGAATATGAATGTAACCTTACCTTACGTTAGTTAACTAACTAAAAGTAAGGGAATAATTGTCTTACTACATATACTATGCCTATATGCAAGTCTAGGAAAATAAAATCCAATGGAAATACATATGGCATACTGGAGAAGATGCTTTGCTTACTTATTTACTTATTGTTAGCTTACTATATACTATATAGAGAAAGAAATACTAACTTTATGCATTTGCATCGCTTTTGTGTCTTTCTTACACTTACGCCTGCTTTATGTCACAATCAACTAAGTCAGTGTAACTCACGTTCGTTTCAGTGAGAAGATGAAAAGAGCAACTAATGTTTGGCACGTTGTAAAGATTTCCATCAGCTCGTAATGCACCGTAGCAAAGACTACTTTCGACGTGCTTTACTCTTTAGCACTTTAAATATGCTAGAGCTAGAAACGTACAGTAGAGTATAGCTACTACAAATATAAATATAACTACACACTACACTACAGTACGCAGGAATTTAATAAATATTTTTTATACTTCTATTATCGTATATTCTGTGTAATAAAAATAAAGCCTGATATATTCACTCCGTGTAAACCAGCAATTTAGATTAAATGCCAATCCCAAAAACGCAGTGAATCTAATTGGGCTTAAAGTGTCAACATAGTATTTATTTCATTCTTTAACTCCAAGAATACTGTCACATAGTTAAATGTGTTTAGAAGATAGGTAATTTTGAAATGAATTTAATGTACACTGGATGATCCAATTGAAATTAAGTCAGGTCAGAGTTCTCCTGGCAATTCAAACTCGGGATGGGCAGATATCCTGGAAGGAAAATAAATTACAATTAGTACTTAGTAAGTAAGCAAAATAAATAAATACATGATTTTCAGATGCAATAAATTCTTTGAGAAACTTACCCAGGCGCACCATTTTCCCAGTCAAAAGCCCAAGTTCCCTCTTTGCCTGTGTCAAGAGCATCGATTTTCGCCAAATCTTCAGCGTCAAGCTCAAAGTCAAAAATCTGTAGGTACAAAAATATTTTAGTATTAATTAATTCAACTAAATAAATATTTACATATCTATAGGGAGATAAAAATAGGAATTTTAATACAGCCATACTTGGAAATTGCTCTTGATACGTTCTGGAGTAACGCTCTTGGGAATGACAACAATCTCCTGCTGGGCCAAAAATCTCAACAAAACCTGACTAGCAAGTCGATTGTGCTTCTTGGCAATTTCATTTACGGTAGCGTCTTCCAAGAGAGGTGGAACTTGTACTCGCCTGTTAATCAATGAGAGTACATTTCTTAGTCTCAACTCTCAATTCAACGCAAACTTTTATATGTAGCATACACTTTTGTGATGTATAACATAACACGTGTTGAGATTAATGTGCTTTTGAACTATTATTAAGCTAGGAACAAAAATGGAATTTATTTTTTGTAAAAACTTACAAATGAGCATCAGATTCATTCTTGTACGACACTTTTCTTCCTGGAGAACCAAGAGGAGCAAAGGCGCATGTTGTAATTCCATACTTGGCCCCAATTTCCCTCAAATTCTTTTTGGGATAATATGCATTGAGTTCAACCTATGATTTTCATAAAAATAATTATTTTAGCAGTCATTGGGCTATTGGGCAAACAATTTTCCTTATTCATATTTATAAAAAAACGTAATCCTTATTTACCTGGTGGTTAGCAGGCATAATGGTTGCAATTTTCGCAACTCTCTCAACTTGTTTCACGCTAAAGTTGGACAGCCCAATAGACTTTGCGCGCCCGGTTGGTACTTGTGCTTCCATTGCCTTCCACAGATCTTCAATGGTAGTAGACAGGTCAGGAACAACCTTCCCGTCCACCTTTAATGGCTTCAATCCAGTCTCGTCAACTTTAATACCAGCCGGTTGGTGAATGAGGAAAAGATCGACATAATCAAGCTGAAGATTCTCCAAAGAAATTTTGAGGAATTGCTCCACACGCTCATGGTGAGATCCAAAAACTGGAAGCTACTCATGAAATACATAAATAACAAAATAAATAAAAGTGTATTCAGCCCTAACTTAAACAAAATTTTCTCCAGAATTTTGCGAAATAAAAATAAAACCAACATTGTATCCATACATACCTTGGTGACAATAAAAAGCTCCTCTCGCTTCACTTTTCCAGAATCCAACCACCGTTTTAGGACCTTCCCAAAGACAGCCTCGTTATCATACGTGTAGGCAGTATCAAAATGCCGGTAGCCAGCGTCCAAAGCAATATCCAGACTTTTTTCCAGTTCTTCAGGAATCAATGACTATCATAAGCAATATATTCCAAAAAATGTAATTTCATTCAATTTGACAACTAAATGTAAAATCTTTTCCATAAAATAAACTGTAAACAGATTAAAAAGTACTATGCATTAAAAAACGAATAACTGACCTGCCACATTCCGTAGCCAATGATTGGCATCTCAATTCCATTGGGAAAAGTCACAGTCTTCTTCATGTTTCCACAAAAGTATCAAACCTGGAAATTATTCAATGAAAATAAAAATTTGTCCAGCAGAAAATCAAGAAACAAAATAGTTTGTCTGTCTGTAGTGGAATGGAATGAGGAATGAAGCAACGAGCAGATCAAATGAGATGAGCTGAGCACGCGGAGCAGAAACAACAAATGACAAAGAATCAAGGTCGAATATCCTCTTTATACAAAAGAATGTGCAAATAAATATTTCGAGTGTTGGCGTTGGCTTAGCGGTGGTGTGGTTAATGGTTATGTCTTTTGTGCAGTTTACCTTGAATAAAAGTAAATGCAAAATTCAGATATTAATACTTAAATACGTAATCCACTGTCGTTCTTCTATTTTGTGGAGGAATATTTCTTTGCACTGAAGTTAGTGTTTTGTCGCCTGAAGAGAATCACGTGTAGGATATCGATTTTATCTCGCAGACGAAATCCTTAGCTTTGCAAAGCTAACTTATTCCATTCCACATGCACGAAAAGCTTATGTGAGTGAACCCAAGCTAAAATCTTCACTTGCCCGATAAAATTTTTCCGATAGGAACTGCTCAATTATTAATTATATGGACTGTATATTTTAGTACACGTTTATGAGTGATATATGTATGTATCTTTATCAGTATGTCACTATCAATATTATCTTTAGGTAGGATTTGTAGTTATTGAATTAATCCTATATAGAAACTACACTATTTACTTAAACATATGTATGAAGCTCTTGTATGTACAATATACTTTGTATACACTGTCTTCGCTTCCGTTGCTTCGGATTCGGTGTCCCGTGGTGTGCTTATGGTATAATATCTCTTTGCGTTAGAGCTAAAAATGTGTTTCAAGGCCAGAACCAACCAGTTTAGGATAGGAAGATAGGAACCTAGTCTAGTAATAGATAGGAAAGAAGTACTATTTGCATGAACAACATTTAAATAAGTAAAAAGGATTGGCTAGACTAGATATACTACAAACTAACTTATATGCAATATAAGATATATTAAGCATTATACCTATTAAGTTACGACTACTGCACTGACTGATGAAACGGATGCTACACCGTCTCACGTACTTACATTACAAAGCTAATAAAATCATTTTCTATCTTTATGTGTCTGTGCAGCTTACTAAATACCTCCTAGGGATTTATTGGTAGATTTACTTTATATATTAGGTCATAATGTTTATACTGACAATATTTTACTATTACTACTTTATCCCTTCTACTAGTAAATTCTAATTGAGAATATACAGATACTTATGCACTTTACATAGAAGCAGATATTATTAGCATGTCAACACTGTATTTGTTAACTCAACATTTAGGGCATAAGTATACAGATAATTTAGAACTTTTATGCATATGCAGACATGCATTTAGGATTCCCATATTGATGTTGCATTATACTTTAAATAAATCCCCATTTTTTACTAAATGTGGTCTATGGATGTACTATGCACACACACAAAGTAATAAAGTAAATAGTTATGGAACATTAGAACAAGATTTCCATATTAAATGTACATAGTCAAGACTGCTATGGAATATAAAGTTGTATTCTGATACTCAGAATACAACGATGTTTATGTACCTACATACGTTACATATTTAATAAAAGAATTATATTATAATGTGCTTATCACATTAAAATGGGTTTTGACTTAAATGGTCTTTAGTGTGAAAAAAAAGCGATGTTTAAAATTGCTGATGTAGTAAATGCAGAGGAATACATAAAAATAATCAGCATAATGTTGTTTGTAACCGGAACCGCATTAAAAAAAAGTTAAGGTAGCCATATTTATATATATGCTTTAAGTAGTAAACAGTAATACGATGAGAAAATAGGTCATTGGTTTCACCATACAAACTCTCTGTTGAGGAGCAATTTGAAGCTAATAAATGTTTGATCATTTTGCATAGTATAAGTAGAGAGCGGCTGTATATTGAACATTTAACACATGTACGATTCAAGATATGGATAATATCACAGCTTATCGTAAGTGTCGAAGCGAAAGTGTTAAGTTGTTTAAAAACAGTGTGTACTGAAGAGATGTGATGAGAAGAGAACACGACACGATACAAATAGGAAATGCTGTCCTTGAACTTGTTTTACTACATACAAAACCAACTGAACCAACAGAATATGTTTATACTATATTATGTAGCCTGTTACGTAATATTGCCAATTTAATATGTTACGTAAAGCAAGGATCTTCTATGCATATTACATATTACATCCTTTAGTTTGGTCCTACTATACAGATTTCTATATTACATAATGCATCAAATCATCCTCTTTTACGTTGACAAGACAAAGCACTGGTTCTATTTATTTAGCAATGACCTTTGGATTTTGTCGTCGTAAAATTGTGTAACATCAATAAATCTATTAGATCCTTAACACAATGTGTTTGGTGCATATATGAATATAAATTCCAACACTAGCTATAAAACTTAAATCTAGATAATGCTACTTCCAGTAGTGTTACTTAAGTCCTTACTTAAGTTAGTAATGCTGTATCCTGAACTAGCGCTTAGTCCATAATTACTATTGTTAGCTTATCTATAGGAAGGTAGATTAATGCATAATTATCTCGTCTTTTAAACGAGTCTATAAAATGTACGCGTGCTACGTTCGTAAGAGGCTAAATGTCATATCTGTGATAAGTCCCATCCTAATACTAAGTTCTTGAGTTACTAGCGCCAGGCGCTAAGTCATTTAGGAAAAGTTGCCTAGAAAAATCTGGCAAACCTACTTTTATCAGTACTGTTGTACGTAATGATAATAAAAAATATATATTATATTATATTGAAAATTATAATTTATACCAAAATTACCAAATAGTAAACAAGTGGGAGATTTGTCGTGGGCAAATACCTAAATATAAATGTATCTGCAACTCCAGTGACCCAATCGCAATCGTAATGCATATAAACTTTGATTAAGTACCTAATAATTAATATTTTATGCACAAACACGATATCTTGTGAAATTCTCGGAATTATTTAGCTTGTATGCTTCTTCCCAACTTATGCTAACTAGATTTTTATTAATCGTCTCGTATTACTTATCTGTGAGTAATCATTAGAAGCAGCAGAAAACACATGATACTCGTACTCGTACTCTTGTTAGTTTATCCGTGCAAAAACTTATTAGAAGAATCAAACAGACGGCTGAAATTGTCCTTGAACTTGACATATCTTTATTTATTTCCATGTATGGCAGCTACGCCTTAATTTCGCATGTTTTTCTACCGTGTCATAATTTATCGTATTGTTTTAGCGCAGAATTGTAGTTTTTATCACAAAGATTCTTTCTTTGATACATAATATTCGATTACTCAAAGCATATTTTATTATATAAACCCTTATGCCATCTCAACCTACTATACGCAAAGATTTGGCAATTTTTGATATCTATCGTATTTCAACATTGCAAGTTAAGCTAGCTGATTTAAATACCTAAAAATTGTATCGCTATATTGGGTATAATCACAAAAAAAAAATAAGGTGATCAATATATCTGCATACTATGCCATCCGCATCTATATTAAGCATCGAAACCCAAATCATCCTATCCTACAATTAAAATATCTTAGAAGCAAAATTGCTGATATAACGTCATATTATGCTATTTTCCATAGTAGAGTGAAACATTTAAAAATTCTTTATGAATTACGAAAAGATTTGCTACATAAATACTAAACTACAAACTCATCTTTATACATTAGATAGGTGAATGTGTAAGTAGTTACTCGTAGTTTTTCTACGAGTCTGGATTGCCGATTAGAAAAAATAGGTATATGTACTATGATGGTGTATTTTCATTTGCAGGTAGGTAAGTTAAGAGCCATAGTGTATCTCGAGTTTATGAAAAGTAGAAGATTATTTATAGTGTTCAGTTATGAGCAGCTGGTCATGACAAATTAGTCCTGTAAGTAAGATTGGCATGGGGGCGTACTAGAATCTAACTGTTTGCTTGCACATGTCAAATCTCTCCATTCATCATACCCGTTTACTAATTTTTCACTCTGTCCCATCTCCTACAACACAAACACAACATAACAAGAAGATTACTAGCAGATAGTAAAATCTTATTACATAGAAGATTAGTATTCCTTATGTAGTAAATAATTAAGCTCATGCTCTCATCCTTTTCTTTACACATAATAAGTACTACAGTACACAGTTTTTACATAACATAAACTCACACCCTCCCATCATCATACACAAAACAAACGAAACATCATCGTGGTACGAACTACGATGTGTGGTAACTACTTAACTACCTCGCCCACACAAAAAGGAGCAGAACACACTGCACACACCTCCGGAAATCTATAAACTTTTATGGAATAATAATTTTACAAGCAATAAAACAAGGTTCAAATGATCCCTTTTCACATGTGCTAATAAATAAATCTTGGTTTTGACTTTAGAGACTATAAAACGCAAATTTTTAGGAATTCCAAGAAAAGCTCTTAGTTTATAGTAATTAAGTACGTAAAAATAAGGATTTTGGTTTATTATAGCTGACAAGTTGACAAAAGATGCCTGAGTTGACTATGACTAAAATTTTCCAAGTGAGTGGAATGGAGCAAACCATAAACTGAAGGAAAAGTCACCAAGTCTTAAAGTTTTTTGTCCCAGTATTTTCTATAGTGTAAAATATGGAATTCGGCCCACTTGTGCTTTTGATGACACCCCGGAATGTGGAATGTCCTTTTGTTGGTTTCTGAGGAATGTAATTGCTCAGTCACCACATGCTTGAAATTTTCCACATAATTTAAGTAGTTTTAAGTGGCTCGGCCTAGGTAGTCCCTGTCATTAATGTTTTCACTTGTTCTATCTATACTATAATATCCTTACCGCAATAGATTTACTATAGATTTACTAACACTTACTAGCCCAGAGATATACTTGTATTACTCATGTGCGTGTCCCTGTCCTTCATTTCATCCTTGTACTATTACAACACAAAAGGAACAGAAATGCAATGCATCCCATACCAGAAGAACCAAAATGCAAGAGAGATGCATTTCATGGTGCATTGGGTGCATGACTTGACAATGACAAGACATCGGTGACTTAAAGACACGACACTAAAAGACAAAGTTCATTCCTTTCTCTCGTTTCTCATACCTCCCACCTGTTCCTATACGTTTACAATGTCAATGTGAACATAACTCAGTATATGTACAGCTTGTGATACATATCTGGACTTACGTAGGTACACAAATAAAAATTTCTTAAGAGAAAAGGCGAAACAATAAAATAGAAAACTTTGGCAATTCTGCTTTAATAAATACTAAACAAACTTTTGCAAGTGCTAAAAAAAAGTTCAGATAACGGGAGATGAGTAAGAATTAATAGGTAAATAGTAAATTCTTGATTTTTGCTCTTTGTGCCTACTCTTTTGGTTTTTGCAGCAAAATTTTTGTGCGTACTGGTTTTGTTGCTATTACTATAAGTTCGGTATCATTTTAGCTTACGAAGTTCATTTTGCTATACACTATATCTATGTAGGTTCAACAAGAGAAGCTATGTTAAGAAATTGCAACAAAATGGCAATTTTAATTAATTTATGATGTTGTTCAATCAAAAGTCATCATGTATCACGTGCTTTAGTTAATAGTGTGTTACGTTACAGCAATATGGATGAATTTATGACTTTTTGTCAATAAGAGCTTCCATTACTGTATTTAAAGGTAACAATATTTGTAAATAATGTAAATAATTGCAGAAGCTTGTGTACAAAACGTGAAGATGAATTTCTGATTAATATTGTTTACAAGTCTCTTATTCACATTATGCCATAAATAACTAGTCATTCTTCTCCTTAGACTTCCAGACACATTTTAAAGGGAGCAAATAATATTGCCGACATGTTCTTCTGAGAATAGTGGAGTAGAGTTGTTGAGTTTGTTTCTGTATTGCTGCTACTAACTTTTGCTTGCTAATTGCAGTTCCATGGCAGATTTTAGATGAAAGGAAAGCGACATAGTGATTCCACTGTATGCTCTCTGTTCCTCAATTTTCCTATTCGTTCCAGTCTGGTTTCCATTATTCCGCCTCTTTTTTCCTAATGCACTGCTCAT
>JAQFYC010002722.1:0-24049 GCA_034694165.1 Tomocerus mixtus | reverse complement strand
TACGGACGGACGCACGCACGCACGGACAGACATTGCGATTGCATAAGCCAGCCTCGCACACTCGGGCGGGCTAAAACTTAAAAAGTGAAATTCCACCGCTAACTTATTGATTGTATTTAACTGAATCAGTGCCCGTTAATACCCTTTTGTGATACCCTTAATAACCGAACCTAAGTACCTGAGATGAGAGTAAAAAGTAGCGGAATGAGACGACCCGAGCCGAGGCTTGAGAACTGAGAACACAAAATGCAATGCACTGCGAGCTACGCTACCAGAGAAAAGCAATACAACGCAATGCAGTGACGAAGGGAGATTTGTAACAAACACAGAGCGGGTAGTTTTTATTCTGTAGACAACATAACACACGGACGGTCCAGTGCGTGATGTTTGTTTTGTTTTGTATTCAGTATTGAGGGAATCGGCCTGTTACTTTTCAGTTTATTTTTATAAGTAGTTGTACCCAAAACCAGTTCAGTAATGGATAAGAAGCCAGAAATTATTGTAAAAGAGGTAATTTGTTGTTCATTTTTATACTTCAAAAGCCATATTATGCAATTTTTGTAACCCAATTAAATGGTAATCTGTATTTAAAATTTTATGTTAACAGATACCAGTTTTGGTGTCCAAGTCAATGACCGAAAAATTGCGATTACTACAATTTCCCCTGAGACCTGCCGAAGAAACTTTGAGAGATTGTAATATTACGCAGGTAATTTCGGTCCTTATGTTGTAATTTGTTGTGAAAAGTAAGTACTAAATGGACTAAAATGTTATGTTATGTTAGTTTTGTGTGCAACTTATTCATTTGGAGTAGTCAGTCATTAGTGTACATTGTACGTGTCAACAAACAGCAAAAGTTTTCAAAATATGGTAACAATCTACATATTATACTTTTGTGTTGTAGTGCAATAATTGTTCAAAACAGCTGCAAGGGCTGCAACAATATTATTGTCTTAGATTTTACAAATATTTCTCAGTGGGTATGGTATGGACATTATTTAGTTAGGGGAGTAAAAAGAGGCGTGACACTGAGAAATACATTGCATTGAATACTATTAATCAAAAATATATATTATGTAACTGGACAGATAATAATTGTAGTTTGCGTGTTTCATATATAGACAAGAATAAAACCGGGACCAAATAAAATGCAATTAAAGTGGGACTTGGACACATCATCTCGTAATTACGACAAGAGCAAAGGAGAAAGTTTAATCACGCGTAGCATTGACCCAAATTCTGACGACGGGTTAGTTATTGAATGCTTTGTTAACTCTGTCATCTGCAAATCTGGAAATTTTTGTATTGTTTAGTGTTTAAATAGATTTGAAATAATATAATTTTAGTGTTCACAAGTATATTTTTATTATTGTACCTCAAACAGGGACACTATCAAGAAACTCGAATCTGTAATGGTGGAATCTTGCCAGTCTTCTCAAGGTTCAAAACCTCCTCATTATGTCATTGGTGTACTCAAAGGAGGACAGTTACACATTTCACCGTTAAAGCACATTCTTCAGTTGAAACCGAACCTGCCGTATTTTGACAAGGCATCTCAAGATGCTGCATCTGGTAAATTTTATTACTTAATTTACAATAAAACCAACAAAGAGTATCAAAATTGCAGTTAAATTAATTTGCCCTTTTTAGAACAAGGTAATGATACAGAGGATGATGCCGAAGAAGAAGCAACAAAAGTTACTGTGAAATTCACGAGAACAAAGGATCCTAATGCTAAAGGAAAAGCATCGAAAAACTATTTTTCCGTCCGAAAACAAGAAGAGGAAGAACCTTGGGTTGATTTGAATTACGAGCACTCTCCAAGTGGAAATGAATTTAGTGAACTGTATTCAAAAAATCCGGACAATGAATCGCCGTTTTACATCTTAAACCCACAGAACTATATGTCGTTGTTAATACCTAAATATAAACCCACTCCTTACCCTTCAGCAGCTGTAGATAAGAATAAAGGACAAACTGCCCGAGTTTCCATTGCCCAACTTCAGAACATGACACTTCCAGAGCAATTAAAAATTCTTATGTTGAATGGAAAAGTGCTACAATATAATCAGATTGTCGATTTTCTTAAATTGAAACTTAAAGCAGTTGTGGATGATGCTACTTTGTTAAGAACTATTCAGAATGTTGCAATTCTAGTGCAAGGGTGCTGGGTTGTCAAAAGTGATTTAGTTTATGAGTCAGATTTTATTTCAAGTTATAATGGTATTCCTGCCGTTTTAATGCAAAATGCAAGAGATCTAGTTGTAAGTTACTTATTATACTGTTCGTTAATGTTTTTGTTTACCTGGCTTTGTTCACATTTACTATTATATTGCACATATTTACATCGTCTGTCCAGCAGAGGTAAAATAATGTATAATTTTTATTGTTTTTACAGCTTAGTCAATTTACGGAAAGCCGCATAGTCGAAAGGAAGAAAATTGGACTGTTAACCCGACTTCCTCATGACGAAATAACCGAAATTCTCAATCAAGTGTCGCAAATGGTTCCTAGAAAAGGCTGGGAGTTTATCTTGCCCTACGATGGAGATTTTATTATTAAGTATCCCGAAGTTGTACAGAGACAGCTATTAATTTGGAAAATGAAGAATGAACAAAAAACACGCCGATTGTCGGAGAGGGACTCTACATCAAATAATTCTACCAGCACAGGCCCTGGTCCTTTGAAACCTCCTGTTGGGTCACCTCCACGAAGGCGATCGAGAAATAAGTCCCACTCTTCGGACAATGACAGTGGTGCAGAATCAGATCAAAGAAGAGGGGGAAGGCAACGACGAAATAGTGCACGGTCTGATCAAAGTGGAATTCCAAGTAGAGCTGAGATGTAAATACATTCAAATTATATGTAAAGAATCAATAAGGATACGCATTTCAATTAAATTAAAGACATTTTGAAGTCATTAACTACATATATCATTTTCGAAAAATTGTTTAGTACATTAACTTAAAATCACAAGAATATTCAAACACATTTGGTGCCAAACTAAGTCTTTTTTAAGTTTTTTGCATTAAACAACGAGGATTAGGTTTACTGATTGCAAGAATTCAGATTAGATACCCATTTTAGCACTAGCCTGACACACGTATATGTAAAGCGCTTGCTGGCTAAGAAAATCATGACGTATGCAAATCAATTTATGTAAATTAAGTGTGATAGGAATCATTTTTCATTACCGAATTATTCGGCAGCAATTCGTTTAGTTTAAGTAGAATTGAGCTTTATGCATTTTTATTGCTAATAATTTAGTCCATTTAGATTTGATGCTATATTATTACTAATGCTGAGTAGACAACCTACTAACTTGCTAACCTGCATTCTTATCCAGAATCAAGAATACTTAATAAACTCACTCACAATAAACTTGTCAGTTTTTCTGTAGGGAGAATTTTTGTTAAAAGTAGATTATTTATTAGCATTCGCCTAAGATGAAATTATTATAATCAATGCGAATAGACAATCTTATAGTCAATTAATTTCGATTGTGTCTAGCAAATGATTGTTGTAAAAACCATATTTAAAATGGAAACTACTTATTGTTATATTTATATGCCATATTTATAGGATACTGCGAATAGACATCAATTATTTCAAATCCTGTCCTACCAGTAAAGTAAAACCTATCAAATCAGCCTACATCAGTCAAATATTTAAAAAGAGATTAAGAAAATAATATTGGCAAAAATAAATAAAAGATGTGTTTACGTGTGCGAGCAAATCAGTCAATTGGACCACTCACAAATTAATGACTGAATATTTGGGATCGTTTATTAATTACTATTACCCATTGAATATTTTTAAGCATTTTTTATTTACCATTGTAGTAAGCCATTATAATGCATTGAATGCGTAATTTGATTTTCTTCCTGCAGAAATAATTATCAATAAGATTTAATAAGCATTCCAGCAGCTTTACTACTAGCCTCATATGGGAAAAATCTATACGGTTGTAATTTTAGTAAATGTAAATTAAAATGTGAAGAAAAGTGAAGTAGTTTTCGAATTTGTCCGTTTTCATAATGCTAATTACATTTTGGTTATTAAATTTAGTTTTAAAGTTCTCCTTTGCCTGGCATTGCAACGGGGATAAAGTTGTAAGGAATTTTTGGCATTTCTAAAATTAACTGAACTATTGTATAATCATAATATAATTAACAGGCTTTTTATTTTGTGGTAGATTTGTTCGATGTATGAAGCCACAAGAGGAAAATGTCCTCCCCATGATTTATGCACATATCCTAATAGTTCAAATATTGACTGGTGGTCGCCGAAAGGGCGTTCCCTTGACGATTCAGGTGGTCATCCTCCTAGTCCGATAATTCTTACAACAATAATGTCTACAACCACGACAACCCCAACACCAACTACACCAATGCCAACAACAACCACAACAACTACAACAACCACAACAACGCCAAAAACAACAACAACCCATCCACCATCCACTGCTAAAATAACGAAGCCCCCGACTACGAGGAAGCCTACAGTACTGACTTCTACAACCACTACTCCAACTAACTTGGATTGTAAGGACAATGAAGACGACGCTACCGAAGACCCCAATTCTCTGCGAGCCAAAATAATTAGAGCTCTCATTAATCTATTTGAATTTTTATGGGGACCATGGAATCCTAATGACAACTGTGCAAATGTGACAACTGTTGTATCAACTCATACTAATTACGAATCAACGGTAATTGTTCATTCAACGATAGTTGAAGAAATGAGACGTAAATAGGGTTAAAGATTGTAAACAATATTTATTGCAAATAAATAAACGAATACTGCGAAAACAAACTACAAGGGTAATTCATTTGAGGATGCTATTTATAATCTGTAAATGTATCACGGGGTTGGAATGGAAATTATTACATTCCATAAGAATGCACATAAATATATGCATCACCAAGGCAGAAAAAAGACAGATTTGCTTAGGGCGAAATCCAGATCTCATTACTACTGAATTTATTCATGTCATAGTTTCAAAATGTTGATTGATTAGAAGAAGGATGGTATTACCCCAAAAAGATACAATTTCCCTAGAAAAGCTATTTCGGAATTTAAAAACACATTCACTTATTCTCAGTAACGTAATTTTCTCTTTATACAAGTATAGGAATAAATAGCAGTCTATATAGGAATTATTACACTACAATTCTTGCTTCGTTAATAAGTGCACCAGGTAAGAAGTGGAATTACCTATCAAATCATTCTGGACCAAAGACAAACATGTGGGCCCAAAAAATCCTTTCCCTTATAAAAATATATAAAATAAAGCATATCCATATAATATTACCTTATACAAAACATGAAATAAATATATAATCCTTAATCCTTTCTAAATGGTAAATCCAACCCGACCCTTTGCACTTTGCATAATGTAACTGGCTTTTTAGAATATTCTCCTAATCACAGCAATTACAGACAGGTATTGCAGACACCGTCACCTTCACATTTACTTATACCTGTGTATACCTATTGATGTTAGTGGTAGTAAGTATAATGGTGTATTTATAGTCGAGGAACCTTTTTTATTTGCTATCCAAGAATCCAAGAAACACTGTCTGCACTGCAACTGGTAACTACCATTTTTTACTATTTAATAAGCACATATTATAGAATGCATTTTTTCTGTAGCATTTCTTAGAATCTTGTTGGAATTTCCATGTGAGGTAGATATTAAAGCATAAAATCTTAGTCAAAAAAATAAACTCACCAGTCCCTGTTCAGCTTTCGTAGATACCACCAGAGAGTACAATTATCTCTTTTTGAAACATTTTTAGAATTCAAAATGAATTTAAAAAACTTCAGTCTTTTTTTCACTCTATTTTATTCTGTACTAATTAGCATCACTGACGCTGCAACTTTACGCACCATTACCGGTTAGTCAGCATCTTCGATTCTTATTTCCATTGCATTTATAACATTTTTCTTAATACAAAAATATTATTGAAATTGTATTAAAAAATATTTCATAATTATCATTTTCTTATGAATTTTTCAGAAAATGTGTCATTTTGTGCAAACGGATATGTGACTATATTATTTGTAATTGCGGTTCTGGTTCGAATGTACTAACGTATTGTGTTTCAAATAATTTCAGACGAAACTCATCGAAAACAGCGTCAAATTAATGTGGGAGACAACGGAGTAAACAATGGGTTTGGTGGAACAGGAAATACAGTTGTTGGAGCCACCAATGTTGGCGGAGAAGCTAAAGGATGTAATTGCAGTGGGGACGGACTAAACAAGGGCCATAATGGGGTAAACAACGGATTTAGCGGTTCGGAAAATAGTATCATAAATTCTGTCAATGGAGCAGGGGGAACAGAAGGAACTAACTTCGGAGCTAACGGTGTCAACAACGGATTTGGTGGTTCAGGAAACAGCATCGTAAATTCTGTTAATAAGGGGGATGACGCATTGTCTGGTGTGAATCATGGAGAAAATAGTGTCAATAATGGATTTGGGGGTTCTGGAAATCTGGTTGTTGGAGCTACTAATCATGAATCTGTTTTGCTAAAGGAGACTATTGTTCATACAACCCAAATTGACACTGCAGTAGTAAAAGAATCTCAAATTGACGCTGCAGGAGTAAAGGAACCTCAAATTGACGCTGCAGAAGTACAGGCGCCACAAATTGACGCTGCAGCAGTACAGGCACCACAAATTGACGCTTCAGAAGTAAAGGCACCTCAAATTGACGCTGCAGAAGTACAGGCGCCACAAATTGACGCTGCAGTAGTACAGGCACCACAAATTGACGCTGCAGAAGTACAGCCACCACAAATTGACGCTGCAGCAGTACAGGCACCACAAATTGACGCTGCAGCAGTAAAGGAACCTCAAATTGACGCTGCAGTAGTACAGGCACCTCAAATTGTTGCTGCAGAAATAAATGCACCTCAAGTTGACTTTGGCGGACCAAAGGAACCTATATTAGACGCTGGAGTACTACGAGAAACTAACTTTGGTACAAACGGTGTGAACAATGGATTTGGCGGATCGGGGAATACAGTTATCGGAGCTACAAATGTGGGAGAAGCAATCGGGCTAAGCGGTGCAGTAAGTAGTGGCCACAATAGAGTTAACTACGGATTTGGTGGTTATGGGAAAACATTTGTTGGAGCTACAAACAGCGGAGCTGTTAGAATTGTTGGAACAAATTACGGGTCAAACGGGGTCCAGAACGGATTAGGTGGATTAGGAAACAGTTTCGTCAACTCTGTCAATAAAGGGACATCAGAAATTGTCAGCGTGACTTACGGCACTAAAACCGTCAACACAGAATTTGAAAATAAAATGGTTGCAGGATCTGTCCAGTCTGGGAAGGGAGTCAACATTGGCCACAATGGAGTAAATAATGGATTTGGAGGTTCAGGAAATTTGGTCATAGGTGGTGTTAATTACGGAAGTGGTACAGGAGGAGGAGGGCACGGCGCAAATTACGGAGCAAGTGTAGGTCCAGGAAATGGAGGGATGGGCGGCGGTGGAACAAACATTGGTGAAAATGGTGTCAACAATGGATTTGGTGGATCAGGAAATACAGTTGTTGGTGCTACCAATGTGGGCGGACAAGCAATCGGATCAAGCAATGGGGGTCAAGTAAACAATGGTCATCATGGTGTAAACAATGGCTTTGGTGCATCAGGAAGTAACTTCGTCAACTCTCTCAATAGTGGGACAGCGGAATTGTCTGGCGTGAATAATGGCTTTGGTGCTTCAGGAAATAACATCGTCAACTCTCTCAATAGTGGTACAGCGGAATTGTCTGGCGTGAATCATGGAGAAAATGGTGTCAATAATGGATTTGGGGGTTCTGGAAATCTCGTTGTTGGAGCTACAAATCAAGAATCTAGCGTGCTGAAGGAATCAATCGTTGAAGTCGGTGGTGGTGGATCAAAGAGACCTATTGTGGTATCTGGAGAACTTAAGGGACCTGCTTTAGATGGAGATAAGGGAACCAACTGTGGTAGAGATGTTGTCAACAATGGGTATAAAGTCATCGGGTCTACAAATGTGGGAGGAGAAATCGGGTTAAGCGATGCTACAATAAGTTATGGCCACAATAAAGTTAACAAGGGGTTTGGGGGATACGGGAAAATTCTCATAGGAGCTACAAACAGTGGGACTGTTAGAATTGTTGGAGTAAATAACGGGGAAAACGGTGTCAACAACGGATTTGGAGGTTCAGGAAACAGTTTCGTCAACTCCGTCAATAAAGGGGGAGCAGGAATTTTCAGTGCGAATTATGGGGCCAACGGCGTCAACAATGGCTTTGGCGGCTCTGGGAATAAAATTGTTGGGGCTACAAATGTTGGAGGATCCATCCTGTCTGGGGGCGGTGTCAATATTGGTCACAATGGGGTAAATAATGGATTTGGAGGAACGGGAAATTTGGTCATTGGGGGTGCAAATTACGGAAGTCGTAATGGAGGATATGTAAATGGCGGAAATTATGGAGCAGGAATAGTTTCAGGACATTTTGGAGAAATTGCACCCGGCGTAACAAACTTTGGTGCAAAAGGTGTCAACAGTGGATTTAGCGGTTCTGTAAATGAACTCGTTGGAGGAGCAGTTCATTCTGGGGGTAGAGCCAATATTGGTGACAACGGAGTAAATAATGGATTTGGAGGAACGGGAAATTTGGTCATTGGAGGTGCAAACTACGGAAGTCATAATGGAGGATATGTAAATGGCGGAAATTACGTAACTGGATTAGGTTCAGGACATTTTGGAGAAATTTCTCGCGGCGGAACAAACTTTGGTACAATTGGTGTCAACACTGGATATGGCAGCTCAGGAAATAAAATAGTTCACGCAGTCAATAATGGAGCCGCAGGAAGTTTCGGTGCGAATTATGGAGCAACCAGAGTGAACCATGGGTTCGGTGCATTTGGAGACAATTTCATTAGAACTACAAATATTGGAGGACCATTTGGGGGAATAAACTTTGGACATAATGGAGTAAATAACGGATTTGGGGGATCGGGTAATAGTTTCGTTGGAGCTACAAATAACGGAGCAGCTTCATTTGGTTTACTAGGAGGAACTAATTATGGTGCCAACGGTGTCAACAACGGGTTTGGAGGTTGGGGAAATAGTTTCGTCAATTCAGTAAACAATAGAGAAAGTGGAATTGGTGGAATTAATCTTAGAACCAATGGTGTCAATAATGGATTCGGGGGATCAGGAAATCACGTTGTCGGTGCTGTAAACTGGGGTCGGAAAGACTGTCCTTGTAATTTTAAATAAGCTTTACTGCAATCAAAGCTAATTTGTACATAAATGTAATACATGTTTTTAAATTTAAGTACCTCGTTTAAGTTGGCATTTTCAGCCACAGATTAAGCTTAATTCTAGTATTTGTACTATTGTAAATGCATCTTGTAAAATTATGTATTCCTTAATCGTACTCCTACAGAGTATTACTATTTCAGTCATAAAAATAATATAGCAAAGCCATATATCGTAGCCATTGCATTTAATAATAAGAGTTTATTTTTTGACAATGACGAATGGATTACAAGTATAGGAATAATTATGCTAATTAAAATGCTTACAAATATTCACATTTCCTAATCGCAATAAAAGTGAATCTGAAAATTACCGTGTTTAGGTACATTGTTAAATAAAAAAGGAACCTTTTTAAAGTAGTTTAACATAATAATATGATTAATCCAATCAATGTGACTCATTAAACTAAACTTATGTTCATATACGTAATCTGCATTGAAAATACTTTACATTTTATAAAACGGCTCACATTAGTAACTCAGTAACTAGTAACTCACATTATATCATAACGTAGGTACTAAAACGATACAATCTAAACTGTGTTTTCTCTATAAATAATACATGTTGCTTATTTTAATGATTTTGACACGCTTACAAGCGAATACAATTTCTTACTGATTAGAATAATATATCATTGCCTAATTCATTAAGTCTCGCTGCCTTTTGCATAGCGTTTCTTTTTGTAGTTTATTCCAAGCTTTTGGTGAACATTTTTCTTATGAAGGACAAGATTACTGTTATGATTAAAGAAACAGGAGCACAAGTCGCAAGAAAAAGGTCGGGTAGAATCGTGCAATCCTAGATGTTTGTCATAAGCTTCCTGGGAACGGAAATTAGTCGAGCAGAGAGGACAAGAAATGCATTTATTAACCTTTGCGTCCCCAATATGTAGTTTTCTATGTTCTTTTAAAGATTTTTTATCTGAAAACTCAATATTGCATTTTCTACATAAATGTTTCTTCATTACATGCATTAAAATGTCCCCCTTTCTTTCTGTATGAGCTTTCCGGTGGTGTTTTATCAACTCATCTGACCTAGTACACACTTTCGAACATATATCACAGGTATAAGTTTTCTTTTGATGTTTTGACTCAATATGACGGCGTAAATGACCGCTGACGTTGAAATAATAGGAACACTGATCGCAGGGATAAGGTCGACTGGAATCATGTAACCCAATATGCCTGTCATAAGCTTCCTGAGTATGGAACTTTAAAGAACACAAAGTGCAAGGGTGTTTGTAGATTTTTGGTTGACATTTAATTTGACGGGGATCATCGCTGTGACGTTTAGCATGATTCTTTAGCATATAGCGCTCTTTGAATTCCTTTCCACAGTCTTGACAAGAATATTTTGTTTTACCATGTACTCGTTTCATGTGTTTCAAACGTTTCCCAATTGAAGCAAATGATGTAGGGCAGTGATGACATTTGAAAGCTTTTTCCTGATGGCCTTCGCGATGAAATTTGACGTAGGATGACCATTTTATTGAAATGCCACAAATGTCACAGATATATCTCTTCCGCTCATGCTCCGCTTCAATATGCATTTTTCTAGTGATGGTTGAAAAATACGATTTGGGACACCGATCACACTTATAAGGTTTTTGTCCAGTGTGGGTATTGTTGTGATTAGTAAGACCATTCACTGATGCAAATACTTTTCCACATGTTTCACAAATATACTGTTGTCTAAATATTTTTACTTTCGCTGTCTTTTTCCTTTGTTTTGAATTGATAAGACGGCGCATAGTAACTGAACTTTTGCAACGCTTCTGTTTAGGTTTCGCGAAGATAAAATATCGAAAATATTCAATGTCACAAAGGTCGCATGGAAAACAGATTTCTCCATTGTTGTTGTGGTTTCCTGTTTCTAGAAATTTATATTGTATCTCCAAACTGGGATGTCGTTTTCGCTTCCGTGCTGCAGATTGATGATTATTTGAATTTAAATGTTTTCTATAACATTTATATCTGTGGAAAATAATACTACAGTCCGTGCAGGTGTACTCTTCTAGTTTTCGCAATTTCACTACCAGCTTGGGTATATATGGATCATTTACAAAAAATTTTGTTGGAATATCTTTATGGTCTTCAGTATTGAAGTTATTATGGAGGGAAAGTGGCGAATCTTCTTGACTTGCGTAATAGTCAAATAAATCCGTCGATTCATCACTAGTATCCCCTATGCAGGAGTTTTTAAGATAAACTAATGAATTGTATTCTTCGGTTTCCTTTAACTCGACAACCGGTAAATATTTGGAAGCTGTTTCTCCGTCGGGGATGTCGTCTAGTATCATTGCTGGATGCGATATCAGAGTTGAATCTATACCATGCGTAAATATTAATAATAATGTTATAATTTTATATAATTACACAAGAACTCTAAATATTATTTTCGATTTGCAAAACCCGGATTGACAGAGCATTTTATTTTGTATTTTAAAACAAGTTCAAAAGCAACTTTAAATGATGAAATATAATATTTCTTACCTGGAACATTAGCTCTGGAAAAGTCGATGTAACTTTTGTCTTTTGGGTTCATTACCTCCGTTAATTGGGCTTTAACTAAATGGTTGGTACTGTTTTCAAAAGGACTAGAGGCTTCATCTGTAACACTACGTACTACGGTGTCATTCTTTTCGGTAAAACTATCCTCGGGATATTCAGATGTAGATTGAAGTATTTCCTCCGATACTATTTCCAAATCCAAGCTGTTTCGTTCCCTCACAGACTTAATACCATGAATTATTTTAAATTCAGCCTTCAGCTTCTTCAAAGTTTGAGAATCAACGATGACTTTCACTTCCCTCTGTAATTTATACATACAATCAATATTTATAAATAAAACGAAACATTGATATTTGTTTAAACAATTTCATTTGCGAAGTTAAAATAAATATTATTCTTACGCTATCATTTTTATGAGCCGATTTTTTGTGAATATAAAACGAGCATCGTTGCTGAAACATTATGGAACATAAATTGCACTTGAAGGGCTTCTCTTCTCGGTGTGTACGCCAATGATCAAAGAGTACAACGCTGTTCCGACACACCTTATCGCAAACTTTGCAGCTTAGCTGCTCTTCACCCTTAGTCACATCATGATAGTATTTATTGTGGTTGAACAAGCTAAAGGAATTAGGCACAGTTTTATTGCACACGTGACAAACATTTTCCTCTGTATTTCCATATTTGTGAAAGTTTGCTTTGTGATAGCTTAAGAGGAGGTAATTTTCCAGCACTTTCCCACAAACAGGGCAAGTTGCAACCTTGGCCTTATCTTTTTCGCAATTATTTATTTTGTGGACGTGAAGCGAAGATTTACAGGTGAACGCTCTTCCGCAAACTGAGCATAGAAATTGTCGCTCAGAGGTGTGTGCTGCTAAGTAGTGAGCCCGATAACTTGAACCATGTGCAAAAGTTTTTCCACATTCCTCGCACTGAACGGCTAATTTCTTGCCAGTATTTTTATGATGTCGTTTATGTGTCTGAAATTGCTTTAGGTCTTTAAATTGCTTTCCACAATGTTCGCAACATAGTAATATACTAACTGCATGAATTTGGCTCTTATGCGTTTCAAGACTTTTTGCTGTGCCTAAGTTTTCCTCGCAAAGATCACATTCAAACGATTTTGATTGAGAGGCTTGTAAACTTTGCGCCTCATTTTCTTCAGTAACTTTCTCCGAATTGAGCATACTTCTCGAATCTTTTCTGGCAGGTAGACGATGCTCTTGGCTACTAATACTATTTTTGGCACGCCGTTCCTTTACTCGTTCAGCCTCCTTTTTCTGTCGTACGCGGCGCTCTTCCTCAGTTTCCTTAGCACGAACTTCTTTTAACCTTTGCGCTTGCTTTTCTCTTCGTAAACGACCTTGTTCCGCAGTTTCTTTAGCGCGACGTTCTCGAGTACTTTGAGCCTGCTTCTGTAATCGTAAACGGCGTTCTTCTTCATTTTCATTGGCACGGCGATTTAGTTTATTTTGTTTCTTCCTTTGCAATCCAATCCTTCCAGTTTTTTCGCTCCACTTAGAACTCTTGCCTTTTTTCTTGTTTCGAAGCCCCGTCGAATGTTCTGCAACCCCACACGAGACTAAAAATAGAAAAGTATTTTAATTACAATTACCCATCGTAAAAGCTAAAAACATTTAGGCATTTATACAAAAATGTCAACGTAAAAGATAATCAAACTAGAGAAATAAATGTAGTTATTGTTTTAGTTTTGCTTACCGTTTCCCAGATGAATGCGTTCTGCTGCAGACTCTACTTTCGCTTTTATTATTTTTAAAGAAGCCTCCTTCAGTTGTTGAACACATTTTCTCAAACGCTTTATCTCCAATACAGTCTCCTTTGTAGGATCTGAAGTTACATCTCTGTCGAAATGCCCTGTTCGGGGACGGAGACTTCTATTGTTCATTTCATCCGACCTTCGTATAGCAATGGTGGAAAAGTGTTACCAGGGAGGACCAGGATTACCCATAATTTTTGCTCTTTACTTTGCAATCTTTTTCTGAAATCTTTTTGAAATTCTTCTCAGATCCAAAAAGTATCTTTGCTTACTGCTCCTTGATAAGTTTTGATGAATCTACATAAATAGCCAAGGAAATATAATTTATTTTTACAGTATCTGAGAAGGAACCTTTCCTACTAAAAGCAGAAAAATTTGTCTTCAATCTTTGTCTTACTATACTCTGACAATGCAATGGGTCTTGAGCCTGACGGCTTGAGCGAGCATGTCAATCAAAGGTATTAAAATTGTAGGTATTATTTACCTTATACTTATAGCCAACCAAAGTACACATTACACAGTACAGTATTGTAGTTCGTCAATGTCGCCGTGATGATGATGAACATTTAAAGTTTTGCGTATTTAAATGTGCCTAATTAATTACATATTAACCACGGATAAACCAGCCTGACCTCTAATAATAATAAAAAGACACAAAAAATAAAATATTCCTTGTTTTCGTTAAAGTTGATTTTATATGCGTGAGTGAAAGTTCTGATTGTCTAAAGTTTGATTTTCCCTGTTTTGGTACGTTGTATCAGCAAACCCCGGCTGCCAGAATTTTTCACTTACACCTTACGTTTATGTTTTGAGTACTGCAAAATCGGATTTTAAGGTCTTCAGCTTTTATAGAAAATAACACTTCCGAATCCTTTAATATTTTCTCTATTTGGGGATAATTATGAGACAAATTGTCAGAACCACATACCTATTGACCAGGGGTTCAAAATGGGGAGTTTTAGTCTTTTCGATCAGACTTTATTTTTCATACTCTCTAAATGTTGTAGCCTAAACTGGGAAATAAAGTTATTAATTACTAATACAAACGCTAATGACACGAATATTACTAATTGGTAAAATAGATATAAATATGTTATTTATACATATTTACTATAGCTGGTATATACAAATTGTGATAAATCTAATTACTTGTGTCTCCCAGTGACAATCTTCGAATATAAAGATAGTGTACATAAAAGTATAACCCATGCACGATGAGACATGTCTACTAAAAAGCTGACAAGCATTTATATAAGCCATAATTATCTTCACGCATACATTAAGTTTTATTTCACTAAATAATATATTTGAATAAAATTAGAATATTTGGAGCTCGTACAAATGAGCAGGTAAATAATGATTATAATAGTAAACGCTCTTTCATGATTTTGGAACGGAGTCTATGAATTTTCTTAAAGAAGCCACATTACTGAACACACTGGGATAATTGGAAAGTCCACAAGGATTAATGCCCCAGGAAACGATTCCAGCCAGATAGGGAAGATTGATATCGTTCAGGTCATAACATACCACTGGACTACCGGAATCTCCCTGTAAATATTAAAAATATTGCACTCCATAGTAGGTCTACATATATTTACAAAAAAATGCAATTACTTACAATGCATGTGGCCATTCCTTCTTTCAAACGACCAGCACAAATCATATTTTCGGTTACTGGATTAACTTCGTTATAAATTTCACTACATCTGCTTCGATCAACGATGTCTACTGAAGTTTTTTGCAACTTATCCGAAAATCTGTCAAATTCTCCATTTTGAGGTGTTTGAAATCCCCATCCTGAAACTACACACGTTCCTTGAGGCTCATGACCTAAGGGGGGAAGCCGAAGTGGACGGATGTAGTTACGAGATGTTATGTTCAGTGGGATTGATAACAGCAGCACGGCCAAATCATTATCTGCATTATTTCTATGGAAAAAAGTTAGCTTAAACGTTATCATTATCACTTTTAGTCTATAGTAATGTCATTTCAACTTGTAGCATGTTATATTATGTAGCACATTAATTATAGGGGATAAAAATAACCAGTTTGTAATTTTACATTCCTATGTTCGATTTTGTATAGTAAAATCATATGGTTAAATGTAAGTGCTAAAAATCAACTTCCACATGTATTATTACATTATGTATACTAAGTTTTCCTGAGCTAATGTTTTGGTTTCAATATTTTGCCTACGCCCACCCCACATCAAATGATAGTGGCCGTTTAACGGAAAATGTATAACATACTTAATTTTTACGAAAGGAGATCCTATTTCTATAAAAGTAACAATAGGCAAACAATTTTGTGCATTCACATTGAAATTACAAAAATAATTTCAAGCATTTCTAATAACATGCTGCAAATGGGTACATTAGGGCTATGTATAGTTTGAATTCGCCACATACCTGTATTCCGACTTTTCTACCTTAAAGTAAATATTTATAAATACAGAGGGACTAAATTTCGTAGGTACTTGTTGAAATCCGGATGTATTATCATGCGTTTGACGGAAGACACTTGTACACCTCGACGGTTGAACGAACTGCTTCGAATATTGTGGATTCCAGCATGCACCTGTAGAAAACGAGAGCCATCGTCGTCCGTTGACGACTCAAAGTCCGCCAAACAATGAGCTGCTGTAAGAATTCGACGATTATCTAAAATACTGGCACCACAAAAATGAAATGATTCTTGTGCAGGATTTCGAGTAACTTGAAGTGACACTTGCCATGGAAATTCACCAGGAAAAGCGTCCACGCCGGCTATGATTTTGTTTATTTTGCTTTCAGATAGTTTAGTATCGAAACTATATGCGTGTGTAGGTGATAGATCTGACGAGTGAGTGTCCCCTGAAAATAGACAAAAATATAAATACAACACTTTAATTTATATGTAGAAAAAGAAAATTAAATTCAGGCTTATTAAGAAATATGTACACATCGGTTTTACCGTTGGTACTATATAATTATATTAAATAACTTTACACGAAATGTGACTAATTAATTTAATACGGTTTACTTACTCAGTAACAGAATAACCTGGAAAAACACAAGTAGATTTTTGATTTCCATTATTCACACAGGTATTACAGCAATTTAATAAATGCAGTACATCGGGATTTCCTTATGAATTTAGCACACGTTCATGGCAAATAAAGTGAATGACTATTTATTAAGATCATTGAAGTACAGTAGCAATATTGGTACCATGCTGTTAAATATAATACTTCTAACAACAAGAATCTAAAATAGACTTCAACTTCTAACTGTGTAACTGGTTAGGGTGCATCTTGGAATTTTCCTTATCAAATCTATATTTATCTAACTTCAAGTGCTAGCCTAAGGAGTTGTAATCGTAATACCTTCTTAAACTGCTTTTGCCTAAAATAGAAAGGTATATGAAGGTTTGTATTGTATATTAGTGCATACTTACCTACGTCCACAATATTAATATATGTATCTGATATCAACTTAACCAGTACAGTGCAATGAAGCGTTTAGTGATTTATTGCCTGAGATCTGATTTGAGACTCGAAATGGCATTTGGAAACGTGTTTATACTTTGCACTTATTAAATTACTTAGGTATTATATCTAGAATCTAGATCTATAGTTTTGAAGTCTGTGGGACTTTGGGATCATAAATGCACTGAAGGAATGTAAATGTAATGTATAAAGTCTGCAGTATAAAGACATTTGGTTCATAATGATAAACGAGATATATTTATTCTTTATTTTAACTTACTAGAATACAGCTTTCAGTCAAAAATGTAAAATACTTTAACATTAATCACAGTCAGTATTTTAGGAATTTTGTATTACTGGTACCGGTCTCCCGTGGTTCACTTTGGCACGTCATCGACTTGCAACTAGCATTTTTGTTCCCGCAGAGCATTTGAGGCTAATAGGCTTATCCCGTAGTAATGGACCAAGGCGGCGAAGAAAACAAGTGCATGGAAAATCTGGTGACTGTGAAACTAAAAAATAAGGAAATTATCGTTAAAAACTTCAAGCATTAATATCAAAATAATGGACCTTAGAGCTTATATTGGTAGCGATATTAAATTACTGCCAAGTCAAATTTTCCAGGTGCCAATTTCTCTGGTATTCGAGCAGCATAAAGAGCAGCTCCAAAAAGATACAGTCCAGCCATCAGCAACAAGTAGCCCATAGAACATTTTTCGAAACTATAGGCCATACCTTTAAGTAGAATGTTGTGGACAGCAGGGAAAACTGCACTCAAACCGAAACTGGCAAATATAGCTGGGTTAAAAAAGTATATTTTGAGGTTAGTATCATGACAAATATAGATATATAGACAGTATAATACAATTGATTTAGTTATGTTTTGTGTAACATTAACTGTCAACTCTACGTACCTGCACGAAGAGGGCGGAATCTACGAGTTCCGAATTTACTCCAAAGAGACGCGACCATTGCAGATACACCCAGGAGAATTGTAATTGTCATGTATATGTTTCTGATGAGAGTGTCACAGTAAAAGGCATAGTAAAGCCATGGAATGAAGGATCCCATAATTTGTAGAGAAATACCAAAATAATCCAACCTTTAACAAAAAAATATATATAACAAATATACAGTAGTAATACATAATACAAACATATAACAAGTAAATACACTAGAAACATTCGTCATATTGAAGTAATTAGTTATAGTTATTACGGGTGATTTACTTTCCAAAATTTTTCTTGACGTTTTCCGAATGACAGATGACAGTGTGGTAGATGCTTGATAGTCCTAAACACATGATAGCTCCAGTAAAAAAAATCCCAAACACAAGTCTCTCCTGGAAATCGAAACCCATCATAGGAGTCCACATGAACTTCATTGTCATTCCCAAGAATAATATGCATCCAACAAGGTGGGTCCAGATATTTCCACTTTCGTTGTGAATTCGAAAAATGCTTTTAAAGCACAATGAAAATGATGGTAGGAGGGGACGATATCCTTCCACAATGTATTCATTCAATTGCAACCATTTTGGCATACTCTACAAAAGACAGTAAAAAGTTCTTATTTAATTATTTCCTGAATTTCTTCATCCATTCAAGTGATCAATTGCAGCTTTTACAATTAATTATTGCAATGTGCAGAGGTAAAATAAATATCCAATGTAATGTAACCATTATCTAACTTACTTGGTATGAGCAACATTTCCAATTGCTATTAGTAGTGACTATTATAGCGTCTCCAGAGTTTTGTGAATCCTTTTCTGGATTCACTTTTGAATTATGCGAATCTACATTAAATTCAACCTTTTTTGACGGTCGATTACGAAGGACTTCGCTTTCCATCCTTTTCTATCTTGCTGGACTGGACTGCAAAAATATCTAAACAAGAAACAGCAAAAGGATAAAATCTAGAAAGCAAAATTGAAATTAACCGAATAAAAATTAACAATAACTTATGCATTCCGAATAGATATCCAAAAGCTAATGATAATAGCTGAAATTATTATTATTACAAATTGTATATAAAATGTGTAGAACAACTAAAAGGTATAAACTTACCCAACAACTAGACTAGAAGATCAGCTGCAAGAAGACTGATCTGTCGAGTGTGTGAGTGTGTCTTGCTTTATTATCCCTTCTTCCCAAAGCAACTCAACTCCACTCTACATTATAAGTAAATGAAGAACAACAAGGCTTCGTGAGATCGCTTTTATTTTGCTGCGCTACTGACAGACATAAAGACAGAATATTTATAACATTATATTATAACGCATAATGGCATAAATATAATAAGCAATAAAGCAATAATAGCATTTATGCAATAATGCAGGCTAGTCTCACTTCGCAATTATCAATTTCGCAACTGTCTCAAACTCTATTTACCAAAACCAAGCTATACCATATATCTATGTACAGTAAACTATTATCTATGAATCTATACTAAAGGCCCCAGCTAGGTATTCGTATTAGGTTTAGGTACATAAAAATTGCTTACGACATATATAATTGAGTTTTGAGTCTTTGCATAATACCATGCATATAAATGATACATAACATAACACACAGATAATAATTATATACTTGAACCTGTCTTTTCAGTAAATAAATATTACACTGCAAAACTCGTAGCTTTGCTTTAGCTACAATAAGGAAGTTTGGATTACATAATTCATACTAGGTATATTATTATTGCATATTGCATCAGATTTCAGTTAATCCCTGGCGATGTGGCTATAATATCAATAGATTATGTAGTTTTATTGTTTTTACGTAACGCTAGGTAGGTATATATTATGGGAATGCTAATGACGTCTGTCAGTAAGGACAAAAGTACACGCTCTAACTTTTGAACGCGTCAACTTTTTGCAATTCTGTTGTCAGAATTCGAAATGGGAGGTCAACAGTACCTTGGTATGTAAAATTGGACCACATTGGCCACACCCCCATGGAGTTGTGGCCACGCCCACTTATTTTTTAAATGTAAACATATAGCAAGTAGGGTATCGTTTTAAAGGTGTTGCCACAAGAAATCCAAATATGAATCTCAATTTACCCCATACATGGGAAAACTTTAGATTTTGGGTTTTGTGTCCTCTGGCGGCACATGGGCACACCCTATTGGTTCGGTTTATTATGTATCGCACTCTGCGATACACAAATATTTTCAAGAGCATTGCTGTTTGACAGTAAGTCCACGCTCTAACTTTCGAACGCGTCAACTATTTTGAATTCTGTTTTTAGAATTCGAAAGAGGAGGTCAAAAGTAATCTTGTCATTTTTTGAGCCGAATCAGCCTCACGAGTTCTGGCCACACCAACTTATTTTTTAAATAGAAATATGATTTAAAACTGTTGACGTAATGAATACAAATAAACCGTGCAAACGGATGTCCCTATGTACCGCCGTAATCAAAAAATTATTAAATGCTTCTTAAATTCTCCCAAAACACCAAACTGGACGGGTTTTGTTGATAAAAATAGTTTAAATTGAATATTAGAGACATTTAGCACTAAATTCCCACAAAATCTCCCATTGCCCCAAGTATGGGGTAAATTGAGATTCATATTTGAATTCCTTACATCAACACCTTTACAACGATACCCTTGCCATATGTTTCTATTTAAATAATAAGTGGGCGTGGCCAGAACTCCATGGGGGTGTGGCCAATTTATGTCCAATCTTACATGCCAAGGCACTTTTGGCCTCCTATTTCGAATTCTGAAAACAGAATTGAAAAAAGTTGACGCGTTCGAAAGTTAGAGCCTGGATATACTTTCACACTGACAGATATGATGAAATGATAATGTACCTAGCGGTACATAATAAGAATCTCATACCCCCACAAGGGACACTGAGATTTTGAGGCAATTTAGTAATAAATGCCTCCTCGCCTCGTTACAATTGTCGTAGCTTTTTCGATAATTATGTCTTAATGTGCATTTCTATGTAGTACTAAACGAAGCTCACAGTTCGATCGCGATCGTGGTGAAAGCTAGGTGAAAGCATTAAATTTGCGCACTGCGCAGCTTGCACCTTCGCACCTTCCCTGCGCACCATCCCAAGAATCCTTCTCAAAACCATCATCAAAACAATAACAATCGCTCAAGGTTACTCAGGGAGTGAAAGCGGTAAAAGTGACCAGTCGGTGGGTAACCTTGAGGAACAAGAAGCTGCACGTATTCGGGTTCGGGATCGGGATTCGGAGGGACTCATTATAGCTGTTCTTAATCGTAATTAGATTACTTGTTCGTGATTGGTGATTATAGGTACAATAAGGTACTGCTGATTGACAAGAAAGTCAGTCATTTTTCTACGGCCTCCCGTTCTTGAGTAATACAAATGACAAAAATCCGATTTTCGGATTTTTCTGATCCCATTGATTACACATGAACGGGACACGTAGAAAAATGAAATTCGTTTTAATTTAAAATCCTTTACTAATGCTTTTCGATTGATACACATTTGGTACCAGGTTATAAAATAATGGGATCCAACAGTTGATTTTATTTTTTCTAAAGACCAAAAGAGGGACAGACAACAGAGCAGATCGTCTATTTACTTGACGGGAAACATTACCACCGCCACCGCGTAACGTTACCATTTGCATTTACCGTAAATATATTATATATTATTATGTCTTATATCAGTTAAAGTCATAGTTATATACCTGATAGGAAAAATCTCCAGCCTGTGGACGCAAACGTAAAGTAATGCAGTTGCGAATAATTAGCGCCACGGACGAACTCGTATATAGTAGTGCTGGGGAATGTGGGGAAGTGTAAGTTATTATTTTTCTTTCTTGACAGTCAGTTCAGTGCGCCTATATTTAGACAAGAAAGTATATTATTTGTTGTCGGTATCATATTGTTGTCCATTGTAATTATTGATTGTGAGTCAGACAAAACACCTTAAATATTATATTTAATAGTTTTATCGTTGTTGAATTATTGGGATCATAATAGTGAATGAAAGTAGGCGACCATAATATGCGAAAGTAATTAATCATTCGATTTCCCTTTGTATACCGTTTTAGCGAAGCTAAAGCTGGAAAACCGACTATGAGGTCTCGTGATGGTATATCAGAAGAAGACGGCCCAGCGGACATTTCGGAAATGCACGTGGCCCCTACCGAGGAAGATCTATTCGTTGACTCCAATACTGTGTATGTACGGCCCAACAAAGTCATCGGGGCCTACTCTTCCAGCGAGGAGTACTTGGATACTCAGTTTCGACTTTTATTGGAAGATTTCCTGAGACCTCTGCGACAAGAAGTAAGAACAATTCGAGACAATGATGGCAACACGTCAACAACATCTCAAACAATTTATCAAGGCATAAGAATTCAAGGAAATGGAAATGTGAAAGGTTCTGAAACACTTCTGATCCCTCTGGTGGAGAATAAGTTGTCAAAAATTAACTGGAAGGAGTCAAAGGTTTTCATGAATGGAGCACTACTATTGCTGACGCCTGATAACTTTGAGAGTGTGAAGTTTGCTGTGGTAAAGAAGTTGCCGAAGAACCAGAGAAATCCACGCTATCTTAAATTAAATGTGGAATTCTCGGATGCCGGACCAAGCTGGGTCACCAAAGAACATGTGGACACCTTTCAGATGATGGAGAGCGTCGTTTTCTTTGAAGCTTACAAACACACATTGGAATATCTTCAAGTCGCTCCATTGTATAAGTTTCCAATGAAAAAATACATCGTCGACGCAGTCGCTGAACCATCTCGTCCAAAGCACTTACTTGAATTAACTGCCAAGAAAATTAATTTCTCCGTTTTGCGAAATAAAAGTGTTCATTTACCACCAAACTGCAGCATTAGGGCGACTCCGTTCGACTTGAAAAAATGGCCAAAAGCAGAATATCTTAACATGGACACATCGCAGTATGAAGCTCTTCAAAAAGCAATTACCCAGGAACTTACAATTATACAAGGTGTGGTAACTGCACTTTATATCCTTCAATAAAATGTCTTTTAATTTTATCAATTAGTAGTAATTCTTCATAATTCTTATAATTTACATTTTTTTTCATAAGGTCCACCAGGCACTGGGAAGACTTTCATAGGGGTGCAAATAGTAAAATTACTATTGTCAAATCAAGCTCTGCTGTCTTCATCACCAGTCCTAATTGTTTCCTACACAAATCATGCCTTGGATCAAACTCTGGAACAAATTCTGGATTTTATAACTACTGATATGTGTGGAGGAGATGGGAAGAAGGCTCAGATGTTAGTACTTCGAATTGGAGAGGGATCTAAGTCTGAAGTTGTGCAATCTTTGACATTATTTCAAAAGGCAGACAGTAACAATGAGAAAATTCGACTTCGCAACCTTGTCAAAACCCTAAAAAATATCCATGCTAAGTTCGTGGGAATCAATTTCAAAAATTTAACAAAGTATGGAGTGATAAACTTGGACAAATTGCCAGAACTTCTTGGAATGCTACCTTCAGTTGAGGATGGGGGTTTCCTTGGACAATGGAGGAAGATTTTCCAAGCCATGAAAACTGACCCGCTAACATGGTTTAACATTCCCAAAATATTACCAAAGAAAGGTCAGTTTTTGGGAAACGAGATGCTATTACTTTCATTTGATGGATTCGGAATTGAAGCAGAAGAATTGCGATCCGAATATGATGCAAACAGTGACCACTGGAAACAACTTTTTTCTGACAAAGAAAATCCGTTTCCAACTAAAGGATTAGATGACAAGTACTACAGAAAAGAACCAGAGCAGAAAGATTTCAAATACGCTCGGAGATGGGCATTTTATTTCGTACTGGGCGACTACTTAACTACCATTGTGGAAAAATTGGGCGATCAGATAAAAGAGGTTCAAATCAAGTATGAAGAAATGAAGCACTTTGTCAACGAAACGGAGAGCCTCAAACGGGGGTCCAGAAAGTGCCGAATTATTGTAACCTGGTTACCGGGCGGGCAGCGCGAAGCGCTGCCTGCCCGCCGGGT
>JAQFYC010002721.1:0-24049 GCA_034694165.1 Tomocerus mixtus | reverse complement strand
ACACCGCTGCACCTCCAAGACACTTACAGACATTCAGACTATGAACGGTACACCGCTGCACCTCCAAGACACTTACATACATTCAGACTATGAACGGTACACCGCTGCACCTCCATGACACTTACATACATTCACTTCCGTTTATAAAGATTCTAGAAGAACAGGAAAAGTTTTTTATCCAATAACATGTACTAGGCAACTGCAAAAGTCGATAAAAGAGTTAATTCCATAATAATTATGAAAAACTATGTAAAGAAATTCCTCGTATCCATTAACGTGGCTTTAAAATTGTTCCCTGTCTGACTATAAAGATGTCTATCATATTTTTCCACAATTTTGTTTATATTTTTACTATTCCGTACACACTTTCCAATTTACTATCTGTATTCAATTATAGTATTAACTAAACAGACACAGGATATGCTAAAATATTACAAATTTTTAGGTAGGTAGGGGAAAAATTTGCTATAGACGTCTCTTAAAAATTAGTAAGAAATCTCTATAAAGGGATTTTTTTCTTCCTTAAGAATTTCTTATCCATTTTTGCTTGTATAGGTCCATTCCAGAATTCCAGATGTATAGATCAATGCCTTATAAATATCTCTTTAGTAGTTAAATAGTCCTTCCATACAGATATTTTGTCTTGAAAGTGAATTTCTTATATCTATGTATTGATCCATTTTTGCTCTTTTGTATCTTTCTATGTTGGCCAAACAGACGCTCTAAAGATATTATTACTTCTTTTATATGGAAATTCCTTAATATTCGAATCCTTTTATACAGAAGGGACTGTATACGCACTTTTCACTTTATCACACAGATTGAGGGACAATTCATCTTGTCTGGCGACAGAAACTCGTTTACATTCTCTTCCTACTCAATTGCTACTCAATTCCAAATCAGCACACAGCACTGTGGAAATCTCTGATTTTATATCACCAACCAGAACACACTCTTATCCTATCTCTGAAGTCTTTTCTATTTGTCTATTTCTCCTGTCGCAATAGGGATGTCATTTTATGTTATTCTGACTGAGCATTTCCTTACTATCAGACATGGATTTATGTTCTTTTTCAGGAAAAACTTATTGAAAAGTGAAATATATAAATTATATAATTAATTGAAATTGGAGAAACATTAAAATAAAGAACGATGTGGGAATGTATGTTGATTTGAATTGCAATAATTATGAGTACCGTCCACAATTTATTTGATTGATATCAATTTGTGTGGGAGTGCGAAATATTTCGTTCCTTCTGTTTATTTATTTCGGGAGAAATATTTTGCGCACCATGTCCTCATATAGTAATGTGAATAGACGTAGGCGGGCCTAAAAAACGGAGCGATTACTATTATCAAAATATTAATCAAAACATTTTAGGGAAAGGAGAAATGTTTGTTTTGTTTTGTTGTATCTGAAGCTCAATGGCTTAGTTTCAATCCCCAGATTAGACCGCCTATACCAATAGGAATAAAGACAATGTGGAAAAATCTGTTTGATTTTGGTTTGTAGATGAAAAATTAATTCCTTTTCGATGACATATACACACATTCACATTTTAGAAGTACTTTGACATCTAAGCATAGTCAATGTTCTGTTCTTTATGTGTGTAGAATGCTTGCCAAAGAAAGAAAATGGAATGGACGTGGAATAAGAGTGTTTACATTATGTGATAGGCAGAAAGGGACCTAACACAGAATGACCAAATTTTAGATTGTATAATTGACTTTTTTCAAAGAGAGGTGTTCACCACGGGTCTGGGGATTGAATATTAAGTATGAATCTGCTTAAAGTGCTAAGAATTTATTAGAATATACTAAAACATACAAGGGGACCAGCTAATATTATTTGACAATTTATAAGGAGAATTATGTAAAAGATTTTTCTGCGAGAAATTTAAAAGATTTTTTCTGGAGAGGAAAATATTTGTTTGTCTTGGTGTCTGATAGATGTATAATTCTCTCACATATATAAACTGCTGCAGGTGGAGAAAGAGAATGGAGAGGTATGTGCAGAGGACAAATAAATGAACTGAATTTGAGAAGAGACTCTTCATGGCTCTTTAGTTAAATTGGGAATCTCTCGAGTTTTCAGTTGAGCTCCCTCGCTTTGACTTTCTTTTCCTCCGCGTCTTCTGATTTCACTTTCCTTTTGGCTTTTCCACCTCCGCCTTCCTTTATTTCTTTTTCTGATTTAAGTCTCTCTCTTATTGTCCTCCTTCTATTTATAAATATATAGATTTCTTCTATACAAGATGGGAATAATGATCTGGACTGGAATTGTAGTTTCATTTGATTTCATCTGAAGATGAAAACTCTCTGGATAAATATATACAGACTGGTCCTGGCTCTGAGTCCTGAGTGAGTGATTCTATTTACTTTTAAGCTATTGCTTTCTTTTTTCTCTTTTCTACCTTAGTCTTGTAAACAAGATGTCATACCATATAAATTCACTCAAAATCAGTCAGTCAGAGTTTGAATCTTTTCTCTCAAACTGCCACCAGCAATATTCTCCTCATCCAAATCAATTCCATCGTAGAATTTACAACGACAATTTCACCTTTCAACTATCCTGCATACAGAATCCATTTTTTTATTCCGACGTCAAATCGCCGTTGTGACATTTTCATACTTAATACTGCTTAGTTTAGCTATTACAGCACTACAATATATAGAAACAAAAAAATCTTTGACTGGGTAAATATCGTAAAATACATTTATACGTTTCAGCATTTTGTGGTACACTATATATTATACTTCATGAAGATAACTTTGCGAAATTAATGAAACCTGCTGTCCCTTCTAGTTAACTACAGGATGTTTATGACCTTCGTTCTGCTAACATATCTGAAGGTACTGACGTGCATTTGGAACTGACATGATAACTAATTCTCCAATTATCTACTTTGATACGCACGTGAGTCTAGTCAAATTAGTTGCATGACAAATGCATAAACAGATTTATTTTCCTTCAACTACTCCGAAAAATCATTCAGAAATTGGAAGTACTAAACTAATGCTAATACAATGTCGTCATCTATTATAGATTTTTGTTTAACGGCTGGAAAATTCCTTATTTAGACTAAAAATGTGTTCCAAATAGCCACTTTTCTTTTAAGGGAGATTCCTAATATCAATTTCCGTTTTTAGATTTACTAATTTCTACTTACAAACGTTGTAGGAAAACATTTAAAGTATAAACGTAGGTTGCATATAATTTGAGTACCTTTGTGCTATTAGTAAGTGGTAAAGTAGAGGGAAGAAACTGCTGTCAAAGTCTTCTCGAGTTAAGTTCAGTTGAGTTGGCGAGGAGAAAGGAGAAAGTCTTTCTCCACTAAAATGTGCTCAACTCGCCAAATAAGTGGATTTCTTTTCACATTCCCGTTCTCCATTCCCATCACATCAGACAGGGAGACATCCGAAAGGCCACAAGGCCAGGCTACTCACTCACTGTGTCACTCTCTTGGTAACTATACACCAACTACTACTACTAAACCATAACATAACAAAGATCAACCTAACCATAACATAAATGAAGATAATATACTATAACATATCTGGGCCTATTTATACTAAAATGTAATATATAAAGCTAAAATAGTTAATGGTAATATTTATAATATTTGTAAGATATAGCAAATGAAATACGTTTAAGACCAAACCAAATTCTACTTTTATAACGCTTCTGCTTATGTACATTCCAGAAATAATAAACCATTGCAAAATAAATGCAACCCAATGGTTGAACTAAGTAAATCTAACTAAAGTACCTAATCCAGAATTAGCGTTAATTTAAACATATTAGACCATGTTAGAGGGAATTATCATGAAATCTCACATTGTCCAAGTCTGTGGTAAGTTGACATTCATAATTGTATTTCTGATGTCACCAGCTTTCCATATTTGTCATATGTTACAATTTAAAAATTGGTGGGTGGAGCCTTAAAATTTAGGGGGGAATTTTAGGGGGGATGGCATATTTGGTCAATCAACGAACTACAACTGGCTCCTTAGCCATATTGGCTATTGTACCAAATATCATCTCGGAATGGCCAACTCTGTCAAAAGTTGTAATGTCCAGAAATGGACGGACAGACAAAGGATTTGTGTGAAGTGATTTCTCGGCCACTTAATAATAGTTCTATAAAGTGTTCTTACTTTTGTATATTATGTAGCAGTAGCTTTGTCGTGTGTGGCGAATAAAAGGGAGGTATGTTTTATGTATATCTTAAAGCCTAGAGTTTGATAGGAATACGCATTCACGACAAAGTGAAAGTAAATGGCGAAGTGAAAGTATAGAGAAAGGAGGAGATAGAAAGCGTGCTCGGAGAAATAACGGAAAAAATCAGGCAGGTGACAAGCAATGTGGGAAGATTGCGGAGGACATGTGTCACGACTAATTCTCCTGCTTGTCCTCTCTCCAGAAAACATTAGCCTCCTTCTCTCCAGACCCTCGTAAATGACATTTTCCTGGAAACTCACTTGTTACAATACAAAAGCCAAAAGAAAGCAAGTTACTTTCTTCAAGTACTGTATATACCTATCCTGGAAGATCTTTTATTTATGTCTTTTCTCCAGCTCTTGTCGTACATATCCTGTCTTCAGCTCTATTGTTAGTTGACCTTCACAACTTTTCCCGTCCACTCCAATCAAAAACAAATAAATAACATGAAAGAATACCTACCGAAATAAAAATAAACATTGTAAACAGGTCCATATTTGTATGTTCAATAAAGAGAAAGCTGCTTTCACAAATACAAATTATTCATACCATTGACAAAATTATACTTCCACGGTTATCTGATATGTTCTAGAACTTTTATTTAATTTTACCAAATAAATACCAAATGACAAAGACATTTCTGCAAATGTTTTGCAATTGAAAGTAAGTGAAAGTAGAAAGATATTTTTCAAAATCGTAACTGTAGTAGAACTTAATTTGAAGCATTTACAGCTCATCAAGAAAATGTGGATTCAATGCCTAACAAAGTGAAAGTTATATTCTGAAAGTTTCAAACTGTGTCTTAAGGTAAAAAGAGATAGCAATTCATATTTATGCAAGATATTGTAAATGAAAATGTAAAGTACAAATTAATATAAGAAAATTTTGAAAGAAATTAAAAATTGAATGGAAGATTTTTCAGTTAATAATTTTTAATTTCATTAGCAATTGACATTAATTAGTAAGGTACTAACTATGCGACTAAATAAAAATTGTTTGACGTTGACAATTTGAAACAACAGATTCTTGAATGACTTTCTCCGAAACTTCTTTCACACGACATGTAGGAAAGTAAATATTTGTGTTGCTTTTATTTTATTTTGCTGCCAAATGCAATTCACAGATCCATTCTCCCCCGTCTATCTCTTTTATTTTGGTTTAAATGACAAGTGAAGGCTCTCAATTGAACTTAAAACAGAGGGCTAAAAGGAAGAGATGAGTATAGACATTGCACTTGAGATCTTTCCTGGCCATTTTCAATCAATTCATGAAAATAGTCCTTCTATTACTTAGTTAAGTACCTACTTACTCCTTTCTCCCTCCTTCCATCAAACTCTAAACACAAACGACAAGGAATGATTTGGAAAACTTTTCCTTTCAATAGTGGAGTGAAGTGGAGTAAGAATTGAATTACTTGAAATAAAACAGATAAAAATACAAAATAGAACTTGATAAAAATTTCTGTGTAGCGTTGTTTCTGTGTAAAAACATTTCGAAAAAAATTTTGGAATGTTTTCCAAACTAATCGGAACGTGAATTTTTGACCCAGTTTCTAGACAAAGTGGTTTCATGATGAATAATAAAGAGTCCGAGTCAAATAGTCATCTTGGTCCCATCTCTGAAATGTATGTATTTACCTGTACTTACTTATTAAGAGGTTGAGAAACCACTTCATAAGAATACTTTGTCACTCCTTCCATGAGCATTGTAGCTTTAATGGCCACGCCCACCTAATTTATAAATATCAGCAATAACACAATAATTATGCATCTCAATTTATTTCATCAGAATTCAATGCTAAAAGCTCTAAATTGCCATTTTTTGAATTATTGCCATTGAGGAAAATGGTATACAAAATAGTAGTACACCATTTATCGTAATTGCGCAGTGGTTTATTTGTGGACGTTGGAGATCCCGCCTGTCTACCCTTGAACTGAACCGGTGTTTGTGTTTTGTCTGACGGACATGAGACGAGTCGGGAGATCACGATGGGGAACGACAGTTTGATTTAGTGTTACAAACCCTAAAGTCCCTTTCCATTTGGTTTCTGTGGTCGCACTTGGATTTCATTCCAATTCGATAAATTCCCTTTCTCCAGGAATGACATGACACAACGACAACATTCAGAAGACTACTTATATTTGCCAATATAAAGGCCTAAGCTATTATTGCGTTGTCTTTATTTTTCCAGGCGTGACAAACGGTTTGGCTTAATGATTAGAATTTTAATATAATAATTAAAAGTAAATACTATTTTTGCAACTCTTTTGTAACTAGCATAGCATAGTTTTGTATTGAAAAGATTGTTTACCAGAAATGCTCAATATCGCAGTGTAGATTAATTAATGTAATATGCACACATGGTGAATAGCTACATTTGTATTAAATTGAAAAATATGCACATTATATCAGCTTTAAGAATAGTATAGCATTTTTGTGGGCATTATAATGGATTCAATATAATGTCCGTATAAAGTGAAAGGGATGGACGATAGATATCTGTAGTAGGCTTTCTTTCTGTGAGTATTTTATAGTTTTATAGTATGTCCTATAGCATAAGACAGAATTGGAGTATATATTTATATATACAGTGACATGGAATGACATGACAGAGACGAATGAGTTCCCAGACAGAAGACAGAAGAGCATTGATCATCTCACTCCGAGAAAGAGGAAGCATCTCCTGTCATCATCCATTTACAAGACTCAGCACACAAAACACGCACCCGCCCATCTCCTGTCTCTTTTTACATACACTTACAACATACTTCTTTCACTCTACTTACACATATACTTATTTTGTATATAATATAAACCGAATTTCTGGCCACATAATAAATAAAGCATAGAAAACTATATATATACGTGTACTACTTACTGTTCCTTATATAAACTCCTTCGTTTTCACTGTCCTTCAACGTTAAAGCTATTTATTTTTTAACAAAATGTGCAATAATAATTATAAAGAATGTGACATTGATAAAATATTGTTGATTTTCTTTTACTCATTAAGTTCAGGTGTTTCCATTCTTAACTACATTCTATACCATACAATGGCCCATTTTGTAATAGTTTTGCAACCATTTGCTTAAGAGAGCACACTATTACTCATTAATTTTTCAGATAGAACAAGATGTATAACTTATCATTATTTTTTTCTTGGAAATAGTGAGCAGCCGATGATAACAAACAAATGATTAGACTCAACCACCCAAAGAATATCTCCTAAAAATACATTTATAGTCCTTTATTCCAATATATTTGTACAGAATGAATATGCATAGATACGGAATACATCTTTATTAAAAATAGGGCATCTTTGAATAGAAAAAAAGAAAGACTGAGTCATTTGGATCATATATTTCACCCTTTGCCATTATTTCCACCTCGATCCGTATTATGAAATATTAAATATCTAATCAAAATCTCCCCTCACTACTCAACTTATACTGTAGCCCATCCTTCTAATGTAAATATATGGGAACGTAGTTAATACCCAACTGATGAACTAATACTACAAGTGCATCATAATAACTGTTATTTATAGGAGAGATAGGGATGAGAACACACAAGTTCATAAAGTTTGTCATCATCATCAAGAGATTAATAGGAAAGCTTCTTGTCTCCCATCTAAACGATTTATTTCACTTAAATATGCAAATAGCTATAAAAATCCACCACTTCCTTTACTCGTGTTAATTTTAATGCATTTTGATTGCGAGTTTTTGAAGGCCCGTCCCTGCCTTCCTCTTTTATTTTCCTTCTCTTTTCTACTTACAAGATACTCTTTGTGTTAAATACATACTAAAATATTTCGAATGCAATTATTTGTCTGTAAAGCTACTAATTAAAAAACTAATTAAGAATAAAGTATTTCTTTAATAATCTAAAAAGTCTTTAATACATAGTTCCACCGAGCCGGAGTATAAATGTAGTGTGTAATGTGTAATACCAGAACCTTTTTACACAAATTAATATTATACAAAAATTGTATTATAATGTATGCAGACACAATTTTCTCTTAAAAATAAATATTTCAAAAATACTTAATAAATGCTAAAGTACATACATAAACTTTTTTAAAACCTAGAAAAATTGAAATAAAATGCACCCTTTGGATTTCGGGAATTGTACTAAAATCCGATGTTATATACTCTTAAGATGACCAAACCATCTTTGAAGTAAAGTTTGATTTTTATACGTAATTAACTGTAATACCTAATGTGAGAGTAGCTTATTTGTGTTCATTAAACCATTTAAGTGTTTGCAGAAAAATGGTATTCTAAGATATACAAAAAAATATTCCATTTCATTTGGTACGGTAACTTTAGAGAAATTTTACAAGATGCTTTTATGCTTCGAAGAAAGAATTCTTTGTGCAATTTTAAACACTTTCAAGTAAAATATATTTAAGTGGATATTTTAAATGCGTTTTTATGAATTTATAGTTTATATTGTATAATGTGTACATTGTGAAGTATAGTAGTAAAGTAAAGAGTTGAGGTTTGGTTTGAGTTTGTGTGTTGTTCTGGTCTGGCAATTTGAATTAGATGTGATGTGTTGGGGCGATAAAGTAGATGGATGAGTGTACGTGCTCTCGGGTGATTTATCATGTAATTTGCACATGGAGTCTTCTCACAGGGGAAGTCATTTGGCTAAAACAATGGCACCACTCCTTCCTTTATATTCAATCCCACAGAGAACCTTTCTCCTATACTACATCCTACTGTCCTACTATATTATCTATATTCCTTTTATACTTATTTTCCAGAGCTCCTTTCAAAAGACTTTTTGGAAATGCCATTTTGCCATCCCACAACTCACAATTCCTTTTTCTTTCATTCTTACCAAATTTTATGTGGTTTGGTTTGGCTTGGCTGCCCTATTACTTTTTTATTATATACATTTAACAGACTCTAATATCTATTGTAAGAAAAATAGTGGACACTTATTTAGATTGTACTTATAACCAGACAGGATTAATTTCACTTTCCAGGAAGAAAACACCTTAAATGTGGAAAAAATGAAATTTTATAATATGGGTAAATGATATAGACATTAATTAAGTGGTTGAGAAGCCACTTTATGAAGATACCCCGTCTGTCTGTCCGTCTGTCCATGGACTCTATTGACAGAGTCCAGAGAGGTGACCAATTCCGGTGAGATTTAGATGAGAATCTGTAAGTTTTCAAGGTAAGTGTTACTTTAGTCCGTTTTACATCCGTTTTGCAGTGGTTTATTTCTTTCGTCTTCATTCTACTCACTAATTTCAATTTTTTTCACTTTTTTAAGGATTTTTTTCCTGAAAATTAATACACGTGTAAGACCAGGTCATAGTTTACACCGACACTTCATAGGGATCTAATATTAAGGTAGGTTGACACTAGGCAGACATTCTGCATTAGAGAGAGGGTCATTGTGTATATTGTAGTGTATTGTAATGTAAAAAGTGGTCGTGTTGCAGTGGTGTACTCAGTGTATGTACAGTACTGAAAGGCTGTAGTGTAAACGTAAACGTAAAGTAGATTTTGAATTGTTTATGGCGACCTTTAGGGGAAACGGGGGAGTGAAGCGAAAGCTCTTAGCTCTAATCTCTCCACGTCCTAATGAATTGCTCTAATATTCTCCATAGATCTACTCTTATGTCCCTATTTGTTTATACTCAACTACTTTTACTCTCCTGTGTACTTATATATGTACTGTATAAGGGACACGAGACAATCTCATAAACTAAATGTACATTCATATACCTTATATACCTTATACAATCCTATTCTTTCTACACAGTCCAACAGATAATAAAAACTCATGCATTGGATTTGGATTTCAAAGAAAACAAAGCAGAAGAGATTCAGTTCACTTACGTGGATGCTTACATCTCGAAATATGCAGTTGGTTAAGGAATAGATAGCTCCTAGGCCACACACATAATAATAACAAAACAAGTACGCCACATTTAAACTCAGGTATGTCTATAGAGAGCAGAATTATATTTACGTTTGCTTTAATTTTAAAGGTATTACCGTTCTTCCTTCGTATAAGGATTCTGCTATAAAGGAATTTCCCTATTTGAAACGGATTTGTTTGGTTTACGTATAGAAAGGAAACTGAATAGCTGGAATTGATATAAGAAATTCTACGAAAAGATAAACTTCCTTGTTGTGAAACTGATTTATCACTAATTATTAGTTTGAGAGACGCTTATAAGAAATTTGTACTTAATTTCTAATATATTTTTCCATTCTGTGAATTTGTACCTAATATAATTGAATATAGTAAATAGGAAAGTGTATAAGGACTATTAAAAAGGTTATAGTACAGAAAATTGTGAAACACTATTATACAGAACTACAGAACTCTTTTCCTTGGCTACTTAAAGATATCTGCATGTTAATGGATATAAGGAATGCTTCTATAGGGAATGAGTATTGTGTAGACCATTCCTTCAAGGCAGAAGGCACTGTTAAGAGGTGTATCATTTAGAGTGCGGTGCCAAGAGCGTAAAACGGGTGCTTTCCACTTTTATGAGTGTGAGCGTCCTTTTGTTGCCAAGTGATGTGTTTAGTGCCATAAGGCTTCTGCCCGTCCTCCAAAAATAAGATGACAATACTTAAGACAAGAGAAAACACATAAAGCTCCAGGCTAATGTCATTTAATGTCAAATGTAACCCACCACACCGACTCAGCTCAAGTCAAGTCAACGTCAACTCAACAACCAACCAAACTAACCCTCAACTCCAACTACACAATTCTCTTTCCCTAAACATTTCCTCACAAGCGACACTTTTTATTCTTAAGCACAATTATTCAGCCAATATTCCCCTATCTTTCCTATTATGTCGTACAAAATAAATAAATTAGTATATATTCGTGCTCAGAGATTTTTTATAATAAACCTATTATATTTTTAGAGTATTTGTAAATTAATTCAAAAGATTTTTCCCAAACGTGTTTGCAATTTATCAAGTTAGCAACACAGGAAGCATTCATGTTTGGCCGAATACAACTTTTTTTCATTGCAAAATGCAAACGGAAGCTTTAAAATATTTCAATGCGGAATTTGCTGTCAAAATTATGGAATCTCCTTGGCCAAAAGTCTCAACTTAATTTGTGAACGCTCCTTAATTCCTAACTGCAAAGTGAGTTAAATGTAAAGTCTAAGAAAAAGAGTTTACTTAGAATATAATGCTGTTCTTTCTTAAATGCATTAGATAATAAGTGCAATGCATTGCAAGAAGGGGAGCAAAGTTAAAGGACAAAACTCCAGCAGGGAAGACGGGCAGGCGGGTTTCGTTTATGGCATTATGGTGTTAAATGGTGTACTAAACATAGTTGTATGTAATGTGAAGTGTAGTGTAGTTACTGTCAAAGTGTATAGAGAGTTGTATAGAGTGTAGTTGTAAGGTAAAGTAAATGGTTGAGTGTAAAATGTAAAGAGCCGAGTGTAAGCACAAATGGTAATGTAATGTAAGGGAATGCAATGGGAATGTGCAATGGAAAGTAATGGGCGAGAGGAAAGAGGGGCGTTACATCAGAGTTATTGGGTTCTTATGTCCTCCACTGAGTATATCTACATGTATATACATGTGTACGTACACATAATATATAGTGCAATAGAGAAGGAGAGTGAAAGCTGCCAAAAGTAGACAGACCCATTTCGTTGACAGCTTTACGACGTGCGAGTGTTAACTCGGGACATTTCTCTTCATCACAGACCTAATTACCCAACGGCTAATGCCGAGCTATCACATACGAATAAACCTACGTCACCTATAAACCTATGTAGGTACTCTAGGTACCTTCCAACATTCTATTAAATTTAGCCTTACTTACCTAGTACCTACTAGTTACCTAGTACCTTTATGGACATTATGCACTTACATAATGCTATTTATACTTAAATACTATGTATATGTCCCAGAAGCACATCACTTTAGGCAGATGAATCATGCTTTGCGAAAAAATGAATTTTCAATCAATCAAGAAGGCTCATCAATTTTCGAAATAGAATTTCATTAGCCATAAAAGAAAAGGTTTCCTCGGAAAATATCAGTTTTTCTCAAAATGTGGACAATTTTATTTGAGATTGATTTGCAATTTTAGAAAAGCAGCCTTCTGGTCCACCAAAGCAGTTATATTTCATTTAGTAATTACTTAGTGTCCTACTGACTGCATTAGAAGTAAATAGAATACAATTAGTTCAGTTGATCGTTGATCTGACAGATTAATAAAATGTACTGACTATTTATTTGCACTATTTGCAGTTGACCCTTAATTTGTAAACGCTTGAATAATATAATTTTTCTCTTCACTAACCTAACTTTTCCATGACAAAGAGTTATATACTAATCTCAACTATTTTTAAGCTGAGGTGTGTACAGTAGATGTACACAATATCATGTGATGTGCTATGTAGTAGATGGTTTTTAGTGGGAAATATAGAGAAAGTTACCTAAGTACGCAATGCAGTGTATTGTGATGTTGGTGTCAGACAGGTCCGAGAATAGAATCAGAACCCACCCCAATAACCACAAACCCTTAACATCCCTTAATACGGCAAACATTCAAACACCTGACTTTCTTCATATCTACTTTTACACTTATTGTTACAATCTACATACTTGGCTGTAATTGACTCACTGAAGGAAAATATCCACTTTTACTTCACAAAGCTCTCGTACCTTACCACATGCACGTTTCTATACAACAGCCTGATATTCTTAGCTACATTCTGTATTTCATATTGAAACAAAGCAATTTGGGAATAATCCACTTTTCTTAATAGGACTGAGACAATTTGAGATTATGTACCACATTCATCACGTTATTACATAAATATTTTGATTCGTTACCTAGCTTTAAAACATATATTAATTATTAATAAATATTTATGATTCTCAATTACAGATCTGTCAGTGGTAAATATGAGATCAATCAATAATGTGGTTTGGTTGAATCTGAAATATTTATGTTTGTTGCTATATTTAGAAATACCTGCTATATTTTATGCACGTATTTGCAAGACTGAGATAGAAATGGAGAACTTTTTAATTTGTATAAAATCGGGTTTCGTATCGTCGGCACTAAAAAATTGTAACAGATCGTTTCAGAATTCTTGGTGATTGTCGACAAGAGAGTAAAAAGACACGGAGGGCCGTCTAATCCCTTTAAATCCGAGCAATTAACAGTGAAATGTGTTCATGAGAAGACGCAGCTCATTGCTCATTGCTTCCCTCTTAAACTCTTTACTGAGAATTTATTCGGGTTATTCCTCTCTAATAACGTGTTCTTGAAATCTATCTACTTCTTTAATGCCAACATTGAATTCTTTCATTCCCTATATCTTCTTTATAGTAATGCCCTATTTAATGCTCCATTTATCTGTATATGTAGTCTATACACTACAAAGTATGCTATATATTTCACAAATACATACATAAGGATTCTTTGGGGACTGGTGCATACAAAGCTTCTTTCATATTGGGAATTCCTTATATGCATCCATTATCTTGTAGATTGTTATTAAAGAGCCAAAAAGGAGTTCAATGAACTATATTGAATATGAATTTCACTAAAGATGAAAGATTGTTCCCCAATTTTGTGTACCTTTTTGTGTAATTTTGTGATTTTAATATTCATTATACACATTCTTATTTACTAGTCAATTATATCAACTATTATACACATTCGCAAAATTGTAGGCTAAAATATTAGAAATTGAAGTTTCAGAAAATAAGTAAACATGTTCCGTTTAGCGATTTTTTTCTTTTATGAATTTTTGCTCGTCTCTTTCATTAGGGAAATTCCTTTATTAGATTCCTTATACGTGAAATGAACTGTTGCTACTTGTACATCCTTATAAGAAAAAGAAATGGGAGCTGAATTGAAAGTATATTTGTATTTGGTATTAGTAAATAGATAGAGAGATGGGTCCTTTAGTATCTTAAGATCAGATTAGAGTAAAAGAATGAGGACGCGACTGGAAATCAGAAATCTGTATTTCCTCAAATGACTTTTTATCTGTGTGTGTGCGCGTATATATTTGAAATACACACATAAAGTATATGTGCCGTACTCACAGCCGTCCACCAGGCCCGACCTATCCATAGTCGTCCGTTACACTTTTTAGGACGGACTTTTTTAAGGATAACGAATGAATAGCAAATACAATAAGATACGGATTCGATAGAGACTGCTGCCGTCTATTACGTATTGGTGCTAATAAGACAAAATCTATCGTGCGACAGAATCTAACGTGGACAAAAAGGTTAGGCCTACTATCAGCGGAGAAATTCCAAATTGTGGAAATATCTAAATTTACTTTAAAGTTAAAGAATATTTTAAAGTAAAATTACTTGAAAATCTTAGCCAATAAGCCTAATACAATAAAGGGACACAATTGAAAAGAGGATAAAATTCTCTATATCCAATCTTATTGCGATAACTCTAGTTAATCTTAAAAATGGCTGGGAAAGTTTGTGTGGAAGTCCTGGATTATGCTCAGGGGTCTCCCTGGGCCCAATTGAAGGTTGGATAGGTCTGCGACACATATATGCACACATAACACATTGTTCCTATTGTATTTGTTCGTAAATTGCCTATGTGCACATATAAGAATACTCGGAGTATTGTGTAAGAAACATAAGAATGAGAATAAACAAATATAGAAACATTCTCTACTGTAATTTAGAGAGCTAAATGCTCTTTTGCAGTTTGTCTTTTGCCAATGAATTGCCATCACATCCATTCATTTGAATTGCAGAGCTTATCTTAACGGGAGAGGAAAATGACACTCACTCAGACACTATTCACTCCCATTCACATACAAAGTTAACTCCTATTCTACTTACAATCAGATTAAAAGACTCGGGCACCCAATCCTATAGCCCTGCAAAAATTAGTGCATGTTGTAATTATCTCTTTACTGTCAAGTCATCACGAAATACACTGTCCCGGGGGGATATTTCATTTTGGGGGGCAAACGTGGAAAAGATGGGAATGGTGGGAATGTTTTGGGAAAATTAAAATACCATACGCGTAAATTTTAAGCATAACCTTCCCAATTCTTATGGAAAATTTCCAGTCTTCCCAGAGACTTTTTGAAAATAAATCAAATGAAATATAAAATATGATCAAATAAAATAAAATTCTGATACTTTTGTACGCAAACTCGGCGAAATTCCTAAAAAAAATAATTTGTGATGAAAATTGTATTTGTTAATTAAAATTGTAGACTGGGGCACTGAAGTAGTTCGGTAATTATTCCCATAAGGCTATAATTCCATGGAAAGGCGCAATACTTCCACGGAAATCTTTAACTGTAAATTCCACTTGAATTTCAACTACTTTCCCATTCCTATCTCTTTTTTATTATTAACCTATATGTATACAGAAACGTATAGCGCACCAAACATCCTGTTACACTTTTATTTAAGCATACTTTCATTTCTAAATTGTAAATGCACACAAATAGATTTAAGAAGAGTGAAGTGTATTTATGTTGTTTTATTTAGGTAACAATGTCGTATGAGTATAAGTATTTGTCTGAGAAGTAATAAAATGTAAAAGTACCTCCAGAGAAGAGAAGAGAAATGTGATGTGATAGAATTTCATTGTTGTAGTGCAGACTCTTGTAACCTTAAGTTTTATCACACACAAAGCAAAGCTTCGTTTTATTTCTCTTAAAACAAAGACACACTTAAATGAACACACTAATAAATACGTTTGTATTCTACATTCTACATATTACACTAACGGCATGTCACCCTCGTCACTCCACGTCATGTCACTCAACGACAACTATATACTTTGTTTTGGCTCCACCAGTCAGTCGAGGAATCTTTGTCAGCAAGCAATTGAAATCTCTTGTTAATTATACTTCAGCCGAATTCCATTTTCTCTTAAACCTTTTTTCATTCTCTTTTTACTTAATTATCGAGTTGCTCTATTACAGTAGTAAAGATTATATTAGATTTCTATGTTCCCAAATCTGAAGTTTCAGCGTCCACCTGACTATTTTTACAATTACATAGACTTTCGAAGAAATGTATAAATAATATTTAAGAATATTCGATAATAAATAAAGAAGGTCTACGATAGAGAATATTTGATGTACTTACTTTAAGTAATTCCTCATTAACCATTAGGTTTACATTTGAGTTGGCAGTTGATAAACGTATAGTTTATGCAAATGTACTAAAGAAGATACATATGTTTCTGCAGATGCTCTAAATAATGTTTATCGAGGGTAATTCCACTGTTGCACGTGCAAGATTTACTTATACGAAGGCAACGAATGGAAATTAGCCATGATTTCTTTCCAACTTCCCACTTAGCTGTAAATTGTATCTATCCGTTATTTTTAAGTCGATTCTACTTATCTGGTAGTTAACTATAGTCAAAAAAGATGAATACTATAAATACGTTCAAATGAATAGTACATAAGTAGCATGCGGTATATACATCTGAGCCATAAACCTAAAGCTACTAAAGATTAAACCAGAATAGAAGGATACAAATAACTACTTGTGTTATTTAAATTGAACTCTTCTATTTTTCTGAATCGGGGAGATCCATCCATTAGTCAAGTCAACTGAAGTCAGGGAGTCAGTTAGTTTAAAGTTTAAATAGTACGAGGTTCGGCTTAACTTGTCATTTTGTCGCTCCATTCCCACCAGCAATCATCATGGCCATCCCCAGAAGCTAAAAGCCGAATCTAAAAATGTTGTGTAAACATTTTCTTCAGCCCCAAAATATAAATACAAATTATACCCAACAAATCAAAAATATAAATATTTTCTGTGGATACTCGTTCTTCAACTTGGAATTATGAAAATTGCTAATGGGGAATTACCAAAAGTTTCTGATAGATGCCTTAATCTATCAGAAATGGTAGAGGGAGTACCTAGTTCCAGGCTGAAAAGCAGTTGCTACTCACTCGAAAAATATATAACTGCTTGTACAACTGTAAAGCTACATAAATTTTTTTAATAATTGCCCTACTCAAAAAGCGAATTCTGCAATGCACTCTTATCACACTCTACTTCTGAACCTTACTGTATTTATGTACACTGGTTTATATTATATTAAATTAACTTAGAGTCTTGGGTAATATAATTTTAATTCTATACAGAAAGTAGAAAAGCGCATTTTAGATTAATTTGGAGCAGACAAATGTTCAAATGCAAGCGAATTATGAATTGTTTTTGTTAAAAAGAATTACAAAAGAAAGGAAGCTTTGAAGCTTATATGAATAAGGTGATTGAAAGTGTTGTTTATTGATTTTTCAAGTTAGCTTTAAGATTATTAAAAGTAGGTCAAGATTTATAGAACAATGAATAGAATAAAGGGTTATCGAATTGAATATTTACTCTTACAAAATTATTTATTGGAAAAATTAAAAGTAGGAGAAGGACGACCAATATACTAAGTATACTATATTTCTTGAAAAATGCACTTTTCATTGCATCCTTGATGGTTTCTTTAATTTGTAGTTAACTCGTTTGAATATTTTTTTGACTCTCCGTTCTCTAATACGTTTAATATATTTGAGACATAGCAACTTAACCATCAGAATCCGTAAAACTAGAACGTGCCATTTCCGAATGGTTATTTCTCCAAGCAATACAAAAAGAACGGTAACAAAAGAAATGGAGTAAATAATAAAAATCGTTCCGATGTTCGAATTGATAAAGTTCAAAGGTCGATGTTCAGCTGTCTTCTCCAAACAACGAGTACATTGGATATAGTAGTTGGCCATTTTTTCGTATTCCCTCCACTTCTCCAGCAATCCAGAATGAGAAAGTGCATGGAGTCTTACGTTGTGGATAGCTTGGATAGCATACAAATCTAATGACTTCAATGTAACTGTAAATGTCGCATATTTGAATTTAAATGGATCTTCTCCGTCTCCAAAGTACAATTTCTTTTTCGGATGAATTCCTTTGTCGTAGTCCCAATTGGAATCGTTGAGGAATCGATGGAGTCGGGTTTGTGTGTCCATGAATACAGAATTGTGACATTGAGAAATCCATTGGTGGGCAGAGATGTTCTTGTCCAGCATTTCAAAGGGGTATCCAATTTTTTCCCTAAATGCTATGGCTTGTTCCTTTGTGATATTTGATTTTCCTTCCACTTCTTCCTTGGATAATTCTCGCTGGAACAAGAATATATGGTTTGCACAGAACGGTATTCTGCTGCAAAACTTAATAATGTCCTGTTGTGTCTTTTTATCGCTATTGTCAAACTCAAGAAGCATATCTCCAGTCCAATACGAACGGCAAAAATTGAAATACTCTTGAGAGTCCATAGTTCTATTTTTATTTATGTGTTTATTGCAATTGTAGTACCACATCATGTTACGTTTATGGGAGTCAAGGAGGGACAAGCCATTTGGTCGTATATCACCAGGAAAGAAATCTAATTGGGCCATGGGAGTAAATATCACGATATCTTTTGTTTCTAAGAGATCTTTGAATGTGTCGATTGTCCTCACAGCCCTTGGTTCCGTTAGATCCGTGACGACCACTCCGCTGTAGCAATTCGTTATGACAATAAATCCCAAGAGAAAGGGACCTATTGTCAATTTGATCCAAGGGACTCTGTTTAATTCATTGGGCAAGGAATAACCGATACTAAGGATGTAGGCATAGACAAGGACAGGGAATGGGAAAGTTGGGCGACCTTCTAAAAATGACACCCCTTGCAGAAAGACCACAACTGCAAATATGGCCACGAGAATTGCAATCCAAGCTGATATTTGGAATGGTTGAAGATAGGCCTGAAATGAAAGGCTTTCGTCCTCGAGGACAACGCAAGACAGGAAATTGTATTTTTTACCATCCATGATAATGATTGCAGATTGAAAGTTTCCTGCGTCCCAAAAGATTGTGTCGTACCCTATGTCAAAGCCCCTAAAATTCTGTCTGTTCCAACAATACTTTTCCTCATTCAGACTGAGGTTATGAAAATTGTGATGAAGGATGGAGACAAGTAAGACGTCCATTTTAAAATTTGGGTTTTGAATAGCCGTGAGGAAATATTCTTTTGCGGAGACTGTGTCGCCACACTCCATGGCACCCCGATAGGTATACCAGGGTATCTCTAGCTGCCCAATTTCTGTCTCCCATTCTCTCGGTTGTATTCGGCTGTCATTTCCTAAATAGCCTAAATCCTTATTACATCTTTCACAGAGAAAATAGACATCCTCCTCAGATTCCTCCAGTGACAGCACAAAAAATAAGTATCGGAAACTTATAAAGGAATCGTAAATGCGTATCGCTATAGCACTTCTCTGCTCCTGAAGAATTTCTGAATTATGCTTCCTCATCAGCAGATAGACTTTCCCCGAATATATCTTCCCATATATATTCACATTTACCAACATTCTAGTTGCCACCACTGCCACGTCATCCTTTGGATTGAAATCCGTGGAGATGTGAGCAATACAACGAATTTTATCTCTGGAGGAAGTGGCAGGAAATTTTTCTTCCAGATATTTAAACTTCTTATCCAGCGTGGTTCCTCTTCGCTTTGGAATTGCTTTCGTGATTGCGTCCATTCCCCACAGTGCATAGGGGATCGTAACATTGGACAATTCATTTATTACTTTTAATGTCGCTGTGTCTTCATCATCACTCCCGTCGTTAAATAATATAAAATTGATATAGCAATCCTTTTCAGTTGAAATAATCTTTTGCAATTTTGATTCTCTCGCCTCCCCAATACAATTCCAACAGAACAACAGAAATAAAAATGTCAACAGTAACATTATACTATTCAGTTATTAATTACTGTCTATCGTCGTTATGTGTAGTTGTAAATGTCACTGAATTTATTAAATAAAGAATTATTCTTAATTATTGGGAAATTATGACAAAACTAATATTCAAAATTCAATTTCAACATTTTAGCCTGACTTCAAACTCTTGGAAAACAATAATGACTGTCCACTACATTATCCTACGTGGCTAAACTCATTTTTGGAATAAACTCAATACAAATTAAAGATACATTTACAGTCCGTACAATGACTGGAGTTTATTATTGAGTAGCTTGTTATTCGGTGGTTAATGTTTGGCATTCGTCTCTAAGATATCTTCATGCATCGACAACTTAACTTTTAGCTATGAATTAATTATATTCTCAATTGTGGCTCATGGACTAACTATATTATTATGTATCGACACAGATATGTTCATAGCCGATTCACATAGTAATCATTGTTCATATGTAAAATCTACAAGTAAAGTTGTGGACACTCTTTGTTTTGTTAGCAATTTATCCGACAGGATCGCGTGGATTGTAGTTACCAGGAATAACACAAGAACTGTGAGGGAGGAGTAGTGATTTTGGAGAAAATGTCAACAGTGACCAAACCCAGACAACGTAATCGTATAAAGTAGCTTCCGCTACTTAATAAATGTGTGATGAAATTAGGATTTTTTCTGCATGGACGTGGAACAATGTGTGCTCTGTTTTGTGTGTAATCGTTTCCTATGGAATTATGCTTTTTAAACTAAAGAGTTACGCTACTCAAAATCAACCAAAATATATTAAATATAAACCTTGCTCAGCATTTTCAAAAATACTAAAATAAGTGACATTACATTTCGAAAGGGCAAAGAGTTTACATTCGTTGTTAGGACTTTTAGGAGGGGTATTGACGATACCTCCAGATTTTCTACCGTTAAATTCTCCTTGCCGTTATTTTATTTTGTTTTGTCGCCTGTCTGCCTCTGATTTGACTTCATGAATTACCTACTAATCTAAATACATGGGAATTACACGCGTCGCTACTTATTTCCTCACACTATTACACTTACTTTAGTGAGAAAGCGATTAAAACGCAAATAGCCGAAAACCAAGCCAAATGATTATTGCCTTGCACACTCAATTCATTGCTATTCTTATTTACTTGTTATTTGTAAATGTAAACGGGAGATTTATATTTTAAGGAGATAAACGCTCATCTCCCAGATTAAAAGCACAAGACGAGAAAGACGATTCTAAATCTTTAAATTGCCAAAATAAAACACGATGTGTTGTTCCTATCTTATATAGTAAGTGAACTGTTTCCAAACTCAAAATCATCGCTCGATTTAAAACAGTTCGTGTATATAAGATAGGGACTTTAAACAAAATGTATGAAAATGTAGATTTGTATATAAAACCAAATAAAACAGTAGCTTGAAAGGGAATGATATAAATTTTGCAAAGATATGTAAATGCGGATAGATTTAGATGCAGCAGTGGCCATTTATATTGGCAGAGAGGAAAACAGCTTTGCAAAATGAAGCTGAACGATAAATTAGGAGTTGACTTGGCTGTGGGGCAGAATTGCTCTATATAAACAACTCGCTCTACTCAACAAAACACTTTCAGAATTAACGTCCGTTAACTGCTCATTCAATGTAATGTAACTAATGTATTTAGCTTTGGAATTGGGATTTACTAAAGTTACTTCAACAGAAATTCAGGGACCTACTCACTTTCTGTTCTACTGATAAGAAATATATGGATACTTCATATAGGTATGTTATCCTGTACACAACAACATATTATACCCATACTGACAGACCGGGGAATGTAATGCAGTGCAATTTGCAGTTTATTCCGTGCAAAGGAGCCATTCATCTCGGACGGAGCAGAAGGCAGAAGGTGATTCCTTTTCCATCTCCAACTTGAAATAGTGGAAGAGAGGAGGAGATAAATATAAAACATAGTTTGCTTTGCGACTACAACTAAATAGATCTTGTTACCTATCAACTCAACTGATTCATTCTCTACTCCAATTTAGCTCAAATAGAACACATTATATCCACACATACATACAATTTATATCCCGACAACAAACAAACTAACTGCTTTGGGATGTGAATTGGGAAACAGGAGAGAACCAAAGACAAGTCAGACCAAATGTAAAACTATAAGCCAACTCTTATATTGGTCCATGCAAAGCTTCGTTCATGTAGAGGAATTCCTTATATCCATTAACATGCAGTCGCTTAAAATCCAATACAAGAGTTTTATGCTTCACTAAAGATGTATAATTATTATATTGTTCCACAATTTTGTGTACATTTTAATAGTCCTTATACACTTTCCTATTTACCATTCAATTATATTAACTACACACTCAAAGGATAGGAAAAAATCGGCTAAAATTAGTAATAAATATTAGTAATAAATATTAACACTAAATAAATTAGTGTTAAATTGGTCAAAAATTCCTTATAAGCGCTTCTCAGACCAAAAATTGGAGAACAAACTGTTCCCTCAACGGATTTAATTCATTTAGAGATTAAAGGAATTGTATGTATCTCATATTTTCATATATAAATCAAAATTTTAAAAATGTTTCTTATGCAAAAATTCCTACATGGCAGAAATTCTTTTAGACAGAGACAGAACAGAACATTGTACTTAGGTAGATGTTTATATAGGGAGAGTTGCCGTGATTTTTAAGTGGTCCCTTGCTCCCATGCTGAAACAAATGTCCACTTACTTACCTACTGACAACTATTTTACATAAAATGAACATTTCACTTCACTTGACCAATGAATTAATGTCTCTTGATTAATGAGTCGCTTTTCTTTAGATACGGACTCATTCCAAATTGAACTACACGCCATTACATGGTCAGAACAGTAGTGTATAGTATGCATATCACAAATATTATTACATCTTATTAATTGTACATACACAATTCGATTAGTTATATTTGGCTAAATACATTACGTTTGTACACTCATAAATAATTGGATTTGTAAGCTACTAATTCAGCTTTACTGAAATATTTCTTTCATTTTTCAAGAATTTTATTCTTCACAGCTGAAAATACCAAAAAAAATCGTTTTAGACAATATTTTAATTTTTGGCACATTATTATTAGCCTTTTATTAATATCTCTCAAACTTATTATTTATTTAAAAAAAAGCATTCAGATGAGGATTTTGCAAATACATTGCGCATTTAATTCGACAAAGAAAATAAGAAAGCCAACATGGAAATTGGAAATTACTAAAAAGTACCAGATGTTATTAATGTCACAAGTTAACATCATATCAAACTCCTATTTCCGATTTAGTCCAATATTTTCATTTCATATATAATTTCAGTTCACTGTCCATGTTTTATTGGTTTGCTACATTTATATTGCGCTTTTTGCGAATTACAGATCTTGCAGATATACCATAAATAATAAATAAATAAATTACAGCGTTTGTATCTCTGCGAAATATTTATTTTTCAAGGAGTTCGCTCATATGCAAACTAATTATCATTTCGATGAAAAAGTTATGTTACACTGATATACTATTGTAGAAAATTCATTATAATGTTAACTATAAATGAGCAGATAGCTAGCTAGAATTGTATGTATGTATATTTTTCAGTGTATGTGTAATGAATATTATGCAAATGTTTGATGTGTATGTGATAAATACTGAAAGCTATTAATTAGGATTAGCAAGGATATTAGATATTGAAGAGTTGTGGCTTTCCCTTCCATAGAAAGATGATTATTTTCCAACTTAAAGCATGTGTGCATACATAAAATTCAAAGAATAGGTGTGTACCTTGTGAAATTAGAGAATACATACATAAATTCATCGAAAAGCTTTATTATGTTATGAGTCTAAGTGCATAATAAACAAGATAATGGAGCATAAGATAATTGTGATGCAAACGATAACCCAAAAGAATCGACATTGACCTTAAGCAAGGTTTCGGTATTTCCCACTTCCCACCCCAAAAGTCTGGACACCTGGGAAAGATGGGAAAGTTGGGAAAGTTGTCAAAAAGCGGGAAATACGGGAAGGTTAGTG